>CM048048.1:14880000-15095000 GCA_026259375.1 Verasper variegatus
ATGCGCAGGTAGGACCAGCGGCCGTGGACCAGCAGGAGGCGCTGCAGAAAACGGAACTGGGAGAAGGAGTAGTCGCTAGACAGGACAGCCTGGATCCCCTCCTGACCTGAGATACCAACTCCGATGTGAGCGCCTGGAGGAGTGGAGAGGAGAGAATGAAGAGAGAAAGAAAACCAGTCAAATCAAACTGTTGTCGGAAAGACTTGACTTTTTGGGCTTTTTAGTTGAAATTGTTTGCACAACCTTGCAATCCAATGTTGTTCTTATTAGTGGCTTGTAAATTACTGCTTATGCCTTGAAAATGGTTTATTAAGATTAACAAATGACAATTGTGAGCACGCCATATTAAAAGTTAGTATAGACATTTTTGATATCTTAAGAAAAAAGATCTGAACCATCGCAACCCATCACTGACTGCATTTCTTTTTTGCACTCGCATAAATTCAAGTGACCAAACACACATGTATCCATGTGGACATGATGTAAATACGCAGACAGTAATGGAGAGTGATGCAACACTTACACAACACAGAATATTACAAACACACTTAAAGAAACAGAACATGGGGTTACTGGGCAAACCTCTTAACATCCAGTTGCATCATTTTGTTTTCCCTTAATCAGCATGAGGTTAGAAATCAAACTTGTTTAACACTGGCTGGACAGTCACACACTGTGTCTGAATCACACTGTTGCAGCTCTTGATGAAGTTTGATGTCATATAGACGGCTACGAATCTGCTCAAAGGTTGTTGGTCAAGCACTTGAGCCGAGTTTTAAGAGCTGCGTATTTTTCCAGAGGAGCATTACAGTGTTATCTCATTGTATCGTATCTTATTATCGTATTCTGTCGTATAGTTTCTTATCTTATTGCATCGTGTGTTTTTTTGTATCATACTGTATCGTATCATATCGTATCATACCGCATCCAATCATGTTTATTTTTTTGTTACATTCCCGACAGTTTTGGCATCTTGGAATATTCTGTGGGTTTGGTCAGTGTTTATTTGTATTGTATGAGTTTACTGGAACTGAGCAACCTGCGTGTGAAACGATCCTCAACACATTGACTGCAACACACATTTCCACATCATCACCGCTACTAACGTCATCTGCCACCATACTTCTGCTGAGAATGAGTCACGCCATACACACGTGCGCTAAGCCCTACTTCTCTCTCTCTCTTTGCTCTCCATCACAACAATAATCCGGTTACACCATGGATCCCGAAACTCACTTTTGATCATGCTAACGTCGTTGGCGCCGTCTCCTATAGCCAGAGTGACGGCCTTCTTGTGTGTCTTGATGAGCTCCACCACCTGAGCTTTCTGCAGCGGCGTGACCCTGCAGCAGATGACCGCTTTGCATGCGCACGCTGTCGACACGAATTCCGTCTCCATGTCGGCTTCGAGAGCATGGGCCTGTCAGAGAGCAGGATAGAGAGAGTCGAGAGTTCAAGGTTACAGAGAGGTGTCAGAGTTTCAGTGTGAAGAAACTGGAAATAGGGTTTGTTGATGACAACTTGCTGTTTCCTGACAGTTGACTGTTTAATTCTCAGTGGTCCTGTTTGGTGTGTGTATAAAATGAGAGTGCAGTGTTTTTCCTACCAGACTGTGACCGTTGATAATGAGGGCAAACTCTCCAGAGACGTTGTCCATGAGGTTGGAGGGAGGTGAAGGGGGAGGAGGGGGAGGAGGGGGAGCAGGGGGAGGGCACTGGGAAGGTTTCCCTCCTCCTCCTCCTCCTCCTCTTTCTGTGCCATCTCCCTCTTGTCCTTCTCTGAGTCCATTTCCAGTGAAGTAGGCCTCTCCCCATCCCTCCATCCCCGACTCCTTCCCACCATCTCTGGTGCGTGACAGCTCAATCATCCTCTCCCTCGCCCTCCTGGAGAGCGAGACAAACAAACTCCACGTCAGCGGGGCATGAAACAGCACCAGACACACAGCAGGCTGTGTGAACGAGTGAACACAGGAGATGAAAAGAAGGATGGTGGAGAAGGAAAACAAAGACACATGAACAAACATATCGAAAGTGGAGAGAAAGATAGGACGGTATTATTAAATTTAAAAAAAGAGCAGCTCAGTGAGGAGACAGTGGTGAGTTGAGGCCAGATTCTAATGTTCCATAGTGTATATGTTATTGGTGGCAATAAGATATTTTCATATGTTCAAGATATTTGACTATAGAAAGTTGACAAATAGTTTTAATCACAATAAGCTTATATTGATGCTCAGTTTCGAGAGTGTGCTCTTTCAGCTCACCAATGCCAATAAAGTTAACTAAGCAAATCTTAACTCAACACGTTTTTGCAACTCGCACAAGTTTTCGAAACTGTCACATGCAATATTTAGGCCATGCAAACATTTGGGAACCACACATTAGGGCAATACAGTGTGTGCTCATATGTGAGGCAGCATAGTGGCATCATCAACAATGAGAGAGCCATTCCAGTCCAAAATCATGTTTTTATGCAAATTTAAGTAAAGGAAAATGTAGGAAATTGTAGGAAATGTAAGGAAAGTCAATTTGAGTTTTTCCTTCTGCATACACTTCTTAGTTGACGGGGACAAAGATGGACATTCGTTCATCCATCCACTCCAGACAAGGAGACTTTACCTGAGCTCCTGGCGCACGCTCTGGACCGTGTGACCATTGATGATGAACACCTCGGTCATGTCATCCGTCAACATCTTGCACGAGTAACCGATGTTGACAGCCGTCTCTGTGTGAGAGAGTGAGAGAGGGTCACTGCAGTAACTGAACATAGTGCCAGGATAACAGGTAGAATACATGGTGTGACACAGTGTGATACTGAGTGATACTGTCTCTCTTACAGTGACTGACAGCCCCTTAGGTTGCCTGCGTGGTCTTTGCACCAGTTTTGTTATTGCAGCCACAGACTTTTATACATTCAATTGTGGCTGCATGGAGATCCGACCCAGCACAACTCTATTTATCCATCTGAAATCTCTGTCTGTATGTGGCTCAGCGTTCATCTAATTGACTTCACACTTGGCATGTGTATTGTTAAGGGCCCATGGGAGTGTAATACTGGATTTGGTGCGATTTGGACAATCAATATGTTCAATATTAATAAACCTTGCTCATTCCAAACAGGCGGGCTTAGAACAGTCTTTTCATTTTTGAAGTCTGCGCTGATTGCCCCGACCTGTGTGACCAACAGTTTGAATCAGCTTTCACCAACAATATTCCTTAGTTTTGGAAAACTGGGTTTAACCTTTTCTGTTTCTGAATTTGTGTTATTTTGGAGGACATCTGTATTCAAACTTGTCCAAATTGCTGGATGGATTTCATTGTTCTAGCTCTTGCTTTGTACAGAGGAACTTGCAGGTTTCATGTTGTATGACCTCAGTCTCACAGTGAGATGGCAACAGAGACCCAGTGGCGTGTGCACATGAACGGTTGAATGCACACAGAGGACATGGCTGCTGCAAATGTTCCTGCGTCTCACCCTGTTTGTCTCCAGTGAGAACCCAGATTTTAATGTTGGCCAGTGAGAGGACAGCGATGGTCTCTGGGACACCTTCCTGCAGCTTGTCCTCAATGGCTGTGGCCCCCAGGAGCTACACACACACACACACACACACACACACACACACACACACACACACACACACACACACACACACACACAATTTAAAAGTGATTGAATGTTACTGCTTAGTGATGCAGTTGGGTTAGTTTAGTTACCACTAATAACTCTCATTAAACTCTCATCAACTTCTGCAACATTATGACCTAACAAATTTGTTCAGCTACACGAAAAGAAAGGAATTTCCCTCCGCAAATAAACTAAGTTCCCCTTTTATTCTGTTTAAGGAAGGACATTCGGTGAGAAAGAAAATGATTTGAAGCTCCCCACTCACAAAATGAAAGTCAAACTGCTACTGAAAGAAGACGCCCTAAATTTAAATAAAAAGCACCTGCACACTCTCCGATTAAGTCACTGACCATCATGTCTTGCTCTATCTGCTCGTAGGCGGCTGCCACCCGGTCCTCTCTGCAGTCGGTGGCCTTGTCGGCGCAGCGGTGGCTCTCTGACCACGCCTCCCACTCGTCCTCTGACAGGTCCCTGTAGGCCAGTGCCAGGGTCCGGAGACCGTCTGCTGCGTATTCCTGAAGTACATGTACAATCACAAACATAGAGCGCATACCTCCATGTAGGCCCAACAGTACCCTTAAATTCAATAAAGCCTAACTAAATTGCACACACTCATGGATATAAGTTCTGTGAATGTGCCTGATTTCTTTCATCAAGATCCATGAATTTATCTCTGAGAAATCTGTGAAAATGTTGAAGAGCGCACAATGTCAAAGAAAGTGAAAACCCGATCCTGGATCCATCCCCTGATCTGGATCGGCTTCAAAATTCAATGGGTTCAGACAAACGCAGATGAAAACATAACCTCCTTGGTGACGGCAACAATATGCACACACAAACAAACACATCCTATGAGTCTGTGTCTGCCTCATGTCATGGTGATTCACATCATCTGATCTGAGCAGGAAAAAGTTGATGCAACGTCAACGTTACAGCTGCTTTGGAGTGTGCAGACACTAGATGGCAGTACAGATCTGTCGAAGGCACTTGTGCGTCACTCACATTGAGATGGTCTGAGGTGATATTCATCAGTTCCTGGTTACATGGGTGGAGTCGCTCCAGCAGCACAGTGTCAGCTCCTTTACAGTACAGACGGATCCTGCCCTCTGGGTTACGCACTGTAAAATGAAAAACGTTGATTAAAGAAGACAAAATCCATACGAGCCCTCCTTCATCTTCAATAACCAGACTCCTCTTCCTCAGCTGCTTGAACTAATGACATTCCCATGTACAGAGGGTGACAAAGGCTGTCGATATGTATATCGTGCTCATGGTCTTGCTGCTCTGTTGCTATAGACCAAAAGTTGTTGCTAAGGTACGAGTGATTTATGACCAGATATTTTCTGGGCAGTTTTCCAGCATTTTACGAGAAGATAAATCACAGGAACACACAGTGAATTCTCACAGAGGGATCGAATGTAAACATGACTAATAGCTCATCTGCTGTCAGTCTGGAGGAGTGTGTACCTAAAATACACAATTTGTGATTTAAACCTGAATAACTCCATAGCTCAGGGGTGTCTGAATGTCCTCCAATGTACATGGTGCTTTTGTTTATAGAGTCTCAAGAATTCAGCATGTAAACATTTGCTCCTTCTGATCAAATCATAATTACAATACAAGGCTTTTTGAATATGATTTTCACCATAGACACAACCAATCCATCCATCCACCATATATACCGCTTGTCCTTTCTAGGAGCTGGGGTCAAGGGAACATCCTGGTAAACCTCGGACAGGTCACCAGCGAATCGCAAGGCTAACATACAGAGACACGCCCACATTTATGCTCAATTTTAGAGTCTCCAATTAACCTAATAAGCTGCTTGTCTTTGGAGTGTGGGAGGAAGCCGGAGTACCCGGGGAGGTGGAGCGAATCCCAGCTGACAATTTAAACAGCAGATTAGAAAAGTAATATTTATTATCGATTCTTTCTTCATAAGTTTACCAACCTTAAAACTAAAAATCAATAGAGATACATTTTCCAGATTTCTTTTTCAAAGCAATAAAATCTCCCCACCTATGACAGACATCCTTTTGCGTATGTTGTTGAAATCCAGAATGGCGAGCAGCGTGTAGGTGACGGGTCGTCCCATCTCCGTGGTGGTGATCGTCCCCGGCGTTCGGGAGCGAAACACAAATCCAAAGTTTCGAGCCGCTGTCACCAGAGCGCCCTCATCTGGAGACTGAGCCTTATAAACCAGCTCCCCTGGAAACACAGATGAAATAATGACAGATAACAGAAAATAAATAATGGACAGGCGATGTATGTTGGTTTCGTTATCAACCTCCCAGTTTCCTCTTCTCACCCTCGCTCTTCTCCTCGCTCATGACCGTGTGACAGAGGGAGAGCAAGCGGAAAAACTTGTGAGTGTGCGAGTCTCCCACTTTCACTGATTCCAGCAGCGTGTCGTCATAGAAACAGAAGTCCAGGTCCGCCAGGGGGTTGAAGGGGGTAAAGTCCAGCCTCTGAGGATAAATGGAGCCGTGATAATAATAACTAGTAGTAAGCACATAGACAGAGTAGAAACTGCACATGTGTTTATGCGACTGTGTGTTTTGAGGTCTCGTACCGTTGGCTGAGGTCCAAGTGGGTCTGTAACTTCACCTGACAACACAACACAAACGCCACATTGTGTATTTTGATCATGCTTCATTCCATATGTTCCCCTATTTTTTCATAGTCCATAAAACTGCCCAACCAATAGATTGGCAGGTGTAGTATTGACAAAGGAAATTGTCTTGCTCTTGTTGTGGGTGCGTTAGCGTTACTTCTTTACTTCTGCACTTACCATAAGTCTGTCCATTGATGGAGCACTTGTTGAAGCTCATGATGTTCTGAGTTAGAGTTCCAGTCTTGTCACTGAAGATGTATTCAACCTAAATACAAAAAACATCACAAATAATTGTTCTAAAGTTACACATAACAAAGTAACTAAAGAAACGTAATGTTAGAGATGTTCTAACTGCTTATACTGAATATAAATATTCTTCAAACCAAACCTCTGTCTCGGTGAATTTTGATTCCTCTTAATCTGTGGGTGCATTTCATTTGTGTGACGCCTGAAACACCTTTCAGTTACTGCTGAATTTAACCTCTTTTTTTTCAATTAATGGAAATGGTGCAAACAAAGCACCAGAAGGATCAGATAAGAAGCTCAGATCAGTATCACACCCACAGACCTGTATTTGCTCGCTGGGTGTAGATGCTCACCTGACCCAGCTCCTCATTCAGAGTGGTGGTCCTGGCCTCGGCTGCTGTGTTACACTGTGAGCAGAACATCTGCTGGTCCCAGTTGATGAAGTAGCTGTGACCGAGCCTGATCACCTCCACACTGATACACGTACAGGAGACAGAGGGATAGAGTTCAATGACATGTTTAGATACAGACCAGAGTAGCATTCATCTTTCATGCCTTTTTAAACCTGGCGTTACCATTAACATCACATGCAAACTGTGTCTATGATATGAGGTTGCACAAGAACCACTTTTGCTTTTTTCTCAAGAGGCAAATACGTAGGTTTTCTTTATCGTCTGCAGGGCACCCATCTGGTTTCCAACTTGTTCAGAACTGAAATCTGTTTTGACATTAATTCATAAGTTTGTGCCTGTGTGAGCCCTTGAGTTTCTACTTCTCAAATTAGTCATATTGAAAACTACACATACTCCTGCTTCCCTACAACAAGTTCCTGCATTTACAGTTTATGATCAATGTGCTCACAAATGACCCCTGACTACCGTAAGTGATTTTTTTGGATCTGTCTTTAGCATTAGTCAGTCACTATAAAGCTGCAGTCTGTTTCCCTAATGCCCACTGAACATATACAAATGTGATAATTCATCTGGACCTGAACATTATTAAACATTAAACATGTTGAAACATTATTGTGTTTTATATATATATATATATATATATATATATATATGGAGAAAAAGAAATACATATATCTCAGGATGAAAAAGAGGCTCCCCCACCCACCCCTCGCCTGAAAGCTCCAGACATTTTCCAGTTGTTATGAACGAGTCTGAGCCAAACAATCTCCTGCTGCGTTCTTCACGTGGGGAAAGAGGAAAACTCCAGAAAATGTCTGACTTCTCCTCACCTGACATACAGAGAGATAGGCACCACGGTGTTGAGAATGATGACGTAGGACCAGAAGGAGAGGAAGGCATTGAACAGGAAGTTGTTCACAGGAGGGTCCCAGGGCAGGTAGCTCTGAAACAGGGACCCCACCTCTCTCTCCCACACAGCGTCACCAACAGCCAAGATCACACCCATACACACCAGGAAGCCAAAGATCTGACAGAGACACACAGATGGAGAAACACTGAGGAAAGAGACGATCAGATGTTTTACAATTGAATCTTTGGATATTAGTGGGGATATATGAAACTAGACTGAAGCCACTGGGATCACATCCTTAAATAGTATGTAGTAAGTGAGAAGTTTGGGGACGTCCTACCCAGAGGACCAAAGTGTTCATGAGGCGATCGATGCTCGTACGCTTGAACTTAGTGCGGCCGCTGTTCTGCATCAGCTTGGTATCTGGGCCTGGGACAAAACCAGAGAAAGTGCGATCTGTTACATGCATCACACACACACACACACACACACACACACATTTCACACACAAGTAAACACACACACACCAACCTGCAAAGATGACCAGGCCATAGCAGGCCTCAGTGTTGCGGAGGACACATCCGCGAAGCAGCATCTTCTGGTTGGTTAGGGTGTATTTCTTGTCTCTCCAGTACAGAGTCCCACAGAAACGATCCAGCTTGTTGTTAGGGGGCTCACACACCACCTCACCTTCACACACACACACACACACACACACACACACACAAAAGGTAAATTAGATGCTATATCACAGATGTCCACCAAACCCTACTACAGTGCCAGGTTTATTTTCTCGGCTGTATGATGTAGTGTTTGATTAATCATCCACCTGACATCATGGTGCTGTCATACACATAAAAGCTGGAGCACGCACACACACACACACACACACACACACACACACACACACGCAAACACACACGCAAATGCAAACACACACACACACACCTTTTGTAAGGTGATATGAGGCAAAGTGTGAGTTGATTTTCTGCAGCAATGCATTTTCCTGAGCAGGCGGGCAGTGTGTGTGTGTGTGTGTGTGTGTGTGTGTGTGTGTGTGTGTGTGTGTGAATGTGTGTGTGTGTGTTCCGGTGGGCGGATGATGACAGGCTGTGATAGGCAGAAAGTTTGTTTATGTGGTGCACAACATCTGTGTCAAATCGAAAACCAATGACCTTTACGATCTCGAGAAAGGAAGATGAACCAACGCGAAAACTTTAAGAAGATCACGTTGACTTCAAATCTCACCGTCGAATGAAAAAAGGTTGTTCGGGTCTCCGAGTTCAGATGTCACAGATACCGACTGACGCACCTTCATGTTGGTCTCCCTGCAAAGGTAACACAACGATTGAGATGTGGCGCGGCACATTGGGAGGTACTGTGTGTCCACTGTGAGGTGTGTGCTGTGCTTTCTGACCCGTCCAGCTCGGCTGTCTCGATGTAACAGAGCCCGTGAGGTTCAGTGCTGGACAACAGGAGCAGGTCAGCCTGAAAATAGATATGAGAGGTGAGGCTGGCATCGCACTGCACGGCACAGACGGCACAGGAACATAATCAGAAAAGCATTGATGACAGTGATTAGAGTCTGTGTCGATTAGCAAAGCAAAAAAATCCTAATGTCGACTTCAAGTACTCTCGTTAAAAAAAAGTAGTGTATGCTATTGAGGCCCATACTGAAATCTACTGTAATTTGGCATTTAGCATTATAGCATTTGGTGTGTGTGAGTGTGGTCATCCCTGCGTTGGACACACACTTACTGCCACAAACTGGTTGTTCTCCAGTTTAATGATGTCACCCACTCGCACATTCATCCACTTCTCATTCTGAAGACTGCAACAGAGAAAACCGAGAGACGAGGAGAAGTTACAAAACCTACAAAGTTTTAAGAAATATTGTCAATAAAACCTGTCTGATCTCGAATAAAGGATTCAACAAGACTCAGCTTAAGAGGCGACAGTATAGTGAAGAAGAACAAGCAGACTCACGAGCCACGGATGAGGAGCTGAGACTGGCGGTTGTTTACTTGGTTGTCGCTCTTGTGACGAAACTGCGGGGAGGCAAAGTTGAACCTTTAGCTTTTCGCCACATTTAACCATTTTCCAGTTGTTTGTGCAGTAATTCAGAATAGTGTCAGTGCGTGGTGCGGGAAAATTGTGCTCACATAGTCGTCAGTGGCATCCTTCACTGCAGTGATGATGAGCACCAGAGCTAAAGGCACGATGGTAGTGAACCAGGAGAGGGAGGAGATCTGAGGTATCAACTACACAGAGACAGAGAGGGGGATTGTTCAGATTGTTCAGAACTTCAGATAGTTTCTATGATTCTGTTACGTGGGAATAGAGTCAACACAGACTAACTCAAAAAGTAGTTTAATAATTCTATTTTTGATCAATAAGAACTCACTACACACAGAATTGATGTCAGAGCTGTTTTTGGATGTTTATTTTTGTATTTCCATTCCGCTTTATGATCAACTTTCCTGGTATAATTATTGTGTATTACCTGCAAATATCTTTGGGTTTACATGTCTTAAACCAACTTAAAAATAACTACCTTTGTTTAAACAAGTAACTTCTTTACCCTCCAAGTACCCCCTCCCCACGCAGACACAGATCTTTCTCTCTCTCTATTCCTTACAAGCCTCGTTTCCATCCCTCCTCCACCACCTCTCCTCACCTGTAGTATGAGCAGGAAAAGGAAGTAGGTGTTGGCTACTTCCTGGAACTGCTCGAACAGGTTGATGGGCAGAAAGGTGATGATGTTGTACTTGGATGTCATGATGCAGTTACTCTGGACGATCGGAGGGGATAGCAGATAAAGTTAAGATAAACGCTGATCACATTTAGGATGAATTCTTTCTAAGATTGCACACACACACAGAGGAGGAAACAGGAGACTCGCTCACCGCATACTGAAACTTTTCGTTGTACTCTCTGTCATTGGCCCTGACCCTTCTCTCCTCCTCTGCAGAAACACAAGACGCAAAATGAGGCACAAAGGATGACACGGTACGAAAACAAGAATAAACAGACAGCAGCCAAACTGCTGCATCTGTGTGTATCAAACTGCAAACATCAGTATCATTAATATCCTCTGGAGACCTGGAGAGAGACAGAGAGAAGGAGACGGACACTTGATGATGTGTATGCATTTATTTCTAAATCAGTGCAGCTGGAGTGTCTGCTGGAGTTTGTTTGAGCATCATCGATGGAGACGAAGGGCCAGAATCACTCTGTCTCATGCACACACACATAAACACACTAATAAGAAAACGAATCACCTCATAATTAACTGATTCCTCTGTCTCCTAATGACCAGATGTGCAATCTGGGCTAGATACACAACAAGCACCTATGTAGGAGTGCGTGAGTACATCCCACTACATAATAGAAATTATTTCTGTGTCGACACGTTAAAAGAAAATTGCTCAAAACTTATTTCAATGATCTTGCTTTCAATTTATTCAACTATTAAGTTTATTGTAATGTTAAAATTGGTTTAACCCCTTTTTTTATACATTTTGTTGTCTTAATATTCTGTTTTATATATAAACCACGTTGAGCACAAAAAATACACACACTGTATGCATTAGCGCAACATAAATTATCAAAAGATAAAACCTGAAAAAGCCAAAAATGTCTCAGAGGAGCCCCTAAGGTTCATCTCCGTTTTTTCCCTTTGTGCGTAAATCACCTTGAGCTGCATTTAATCCTCTTGATGTGCTATTTAAATACAGTTTAATATTATATTGTAATTATTATCTGCATGAGTTCAAATGAGGACTGGGACTCAGGTATTCACGCAAGACCACAGATGGATATCACACATTACATCAAACTACAATCTTGAATCTAAAGAGAGTAAAGTTAGCCAGTGAAATGTCTTTATTTTTGTCTGCAGCTCATGTCCCTCTCTCCTCCTGACCCTGCTCTTTATCTTCTTGCTGTTTTTCAGTTTCTGTACATGCTGATGCAGAGTAGTTTGGGAGTTCCCCCCCTCCTCCTCCATCAGGCCTTTCTCCTCTAATATTGATGAGACTGCTTTTTAAATGACTGGCCTGTTTTGCACAGGGGCTGTACACAGCTCAGTGCACGCACACACACACACGCAGACAGGAAATTCAGGGCCAAAGCATCGTTGGTTATGCACAGAGGTAGGGTACAGCTCTGAAACCATAAAGTCTGAAGTCTGACTGAGAGACAGTGAGGCGCCACAGGAAGGGACATCACAAAACAGAATAAGCTTTTACCCCAGAATCACATGCACGTATATGAACAAAGACACTGTGGTTTCCTGTATTTCTGCAGCAGTTTGAAGACCTGTCTCACCTCCTACAGCTCACACCTCTCATCTATGCCTGTGCTGTAGAGACAGCGAGCTCCTCTTTGTTGTCAGGTTGTGAGACACATCGGATGTGGCAGATGAGTTCTGGCCGGTTATAGAGCAGCTGGGCTGTTGTCAGAGTTGATTTAGTCCAGATAATAAAATACAAATGATTCTCCATCTCTAGCTTTGTTACGTATTTTAAGGTTGGAGCAGATGCTCGCATCTGGTGAGAGTTTAAGGGGTATAAGGGGAAGAGATGGATAAAATCTCTGTGGTTGTTATTGTAATACACTGAATTTAAAATCAAAGAATAAAACTGAAAATGGAAAATAACCAGACAGGAATGTTTGATTTGGGCTATTCCATAAAATTAAACCCCCCCCCAAAACATAGATAACTGATCACATTGATAAAAAAATCATGTAAATATTCAATATTGCCACAAAGCATTCCTACCCATTGATCTGTAATACTTATTAACTACAGTGGAATAAAATATAAAATAAATATCTGCATTGTTCCCGTTTGGAAATATATGTATACAAATCCCACAGTTAAGTGCTTTTTGGTGCAGTGGTGATACATTTATTAGACCTTATGTGTATCTAAGGTTGATTTGAGGTATAGCTGTCAGATTTCTGAGCATAGATAAAAATAGAATACAGAAACACAGCTACGGTTCGATGTTATTTGATATGTCCCCTCTTTAAACGTTAATATAACAGAACAACATCATATTAGTCTGATACAAATATCCTAAATCTATCTTGTTGAACATCTTCCAGTCCTCTATCTGCTCCTCTGCTGTTTCTCTCTGGCACTTCTCCGCTCTATCTGAAGGTCGCTGTGTCACTTTCTGGGGCAAGTGTTCGCCGACTACGTCTGTCAGTGCCAAGGCTGCATTGACCCTCCATGAAGTGAGCCAGGTAAGCACAGAGTCAGGAGCAGACAGTGTGCGTCCCTCCTGTCGTTCCCGTGCGAGCTCACCGGCCCAGCCTGAATACAGGGTGAGCATCTCTAGCAAAATGCCCGTCAAGTGTTTAATGTCTCTGATAGCTTCAAGGGCATTAGAAGCCCTGACGCAGACCAACTGCTGCACAGCACGTCTGTATAAATCTATAAAGCTCCATTACTGAGAAACTCAGAGCTGCACACTTGCTGTGCTGCAACATTAGGTCTCCACATACAACTGAGAGGTAGAGGAGTAAATAAATATGGATTCAAACTGAAATAATGTTGCACGATCTTACACACAATGACTAGATTGTACAAACGCACTTGTCTTCTATCAACCACCCCCTGTCTCTTTAACACTCTTCCTCCCATGCCTGGACAGAGGGCACGTGCCATAGCTCTGAATCCCGTTCTGTCTCCATGACACACACACTCTCATCACACAGACTGAAGTCACAGCAGTAATGACCTAAGAGCAGAGTCAGTCTGAGCTACGGGGAGTCTTTTTGTCCCTGGAATGAATAAAACCTGCGTCAGGATCCGACTTTGGAGATGTGATCATCACTCACTGTGGCTGATTTAATTAGATGAACACAGGATAGGAGAAGCGTCTGCGGCGAGGCGCGTGCACACACACACACATTATCACACGCATGCGCCTGGTGATCTAATTTTTGGGGAAACGATGCAAGTGACAGACTGATGGGCTGGAGGTCAAATGAAGGTGCACGTCCAGCGCGATTTGTGATAGTTAAGGAATAAGGATACAGATGAGGCAGTGCAGTGACAGCGGAAGCTGGCGCCTGGAGGATTGATCAGTGTCTCATGCAGCAAAAACAAGGACATCCTTTACTTATGTGCACAAAATTCACATTCACATCAACTCAGTTTTTATTTTTTAGAACAAAACATCAGAGAAAAAAGGCAAAAGATTGAGCAATGACTCACAATGAGTCCCATAGGTCCGGTTATTATTGGGACTGAAAACTTAACAACTAAAGGGTGTCTAAGCCAAAACCACATATAGGCAGTTAAATCCAGATTGACATGAAGTACACCTCAGACATATATGACATAATATATATGACATATATGACAGTCACAGCAATTTCCCTATTTGATATAGGGATATATATATGTGTGTGTTTCCTGGAGACACATATGAGGGGATTGACACACATGTCCACACACACCTCAGTATGAAATGGGCTGAGTGAGATGAGGGAGTGTGGATGAAACTTGGACTTTTATGAGGATGAGGGATGATTTATTTGAACAAATGTGAAATACAGTTTGAACAACCACCGACCACTGATGATGAAGAAACAGAAACCATAATAACGATGAAGAGTCAAGACCTCTGCGAATCCGTCCAACAAACTCCTACCTCCTCTCCCCTTTTTAGATGTGCCTCCATCGAGTCCTTTCTGTTTCTTTCTCTGCAGGGGGAGAACGATTGGAAACCATTTTTCCGGGATTTCCTTCAGCACCGTCATCTCTGCTCTTTAAACTTTGACGGTCGCCGTGTGGGTGAATGTTCGTTAGAAATGCGCAGTGGACCGCAACATCTCCCGCATGAAGGACGCGGGGATGAAGCTGCGCAGCTCCGCAACTTCACACAAGTTGGATGTAACTCGCGCTCTGTCCCATCATCAGCCCCCCTCTCTTCTCTCTCTCTCTCTCTTCTCTATCTCTCTCGCGCACACACACACACACACACACACACACACACACACACACACACACACACACACACACACACACACACACACACACACACACACACACACACACACAGGGTCCTCCTTCCGCAGAAACAGTGAGGTCATTCTCTATTAAGGTCACTCATCATAGGCTCTGATTTAATTTGAAACCGCTTATGAGTGTATTGTCCTAAATGTTTTTCAATGTTTGTGTTATTGTTGCAAAAAAACGACATCAGTTGTGTTTTTTATCCGTTCTGCTCGACAACAGCCTCACCGATCCATCCACGCACCCACGTGCACAGTCTGCATCTCCCTTTACTTCTCATCCACAACATAAACATCTCTTGCGCATTACGTAATCCCACCGGCTCCGCATCTGACGGACGTTGCCGTGGAAACCGCCTCTGCAGGGCGACTGGCTGAATGAGGAAACTGGCCGCCATGTTGGATCTAACCACTGTGAGCCGGCTGGAGTCCGCCCGTGGCGTTTCGAGTTTCATACGTTCCCCTAAAAGCGGGCGACGTGCACCGCAGTGGGAGGGGCCAGGCAGGTGCCCGTGCACGTGCACCTCCGCAAGTCTCGTGCCAGTGAAGATCGGCCACCATACGCACATCTCTTGTGATGTCGCATCGGGCACGCGCATGAAGCTGAGCACTAACTAACTTTACTGCACGTGATGTTTCACCACTACAGGTAAATCACACGTGTCCAGTGTTATTTCTCCAAAAGAAAACCCCCCTCCATCAGATGCATGTAGTTAAAGTGATGTCATTAATGAAACTCACTGGGATGTAAAGACACTTAGGACAAAACAGAGCCGAGGCAGTGGAAAGATGCTAAAAAGTTAAAACAACAACACAAATCTGTGTCAATGCCATAAAGTGTATCACTACACACTGTAGCTGCAGGCTGAGTATCATCAGTCAAGTTAATTTACAAGTGATGATACCTATTATCAGAGACACTTGTCTGTTGAGGTTTGTTCGAGCATATTAGAATCTATTACCATACCTCCAGTGTGCATTAATTCCATTAAATCACCAGTTACACTGACATTAGGGTAATTAAAGAGTGTATTTAATCTGTAGGAGAGGATTAGAAAACATTTTTAATCTCTGTGCAGTCTCATCATTTTGCAGGCCAAGTTCTACAGTATATCTATAAATTTGAGGTGTTAAAAGCTTTGAAGACCATAAACCTGTGCTCCAAAATGAATCTCAATATGAATATAATTTTAATATATACATATTATATTCAAATATATAGTTTACAATAATATTTACTGTTTGTATTTGATTGTGTGACGCTTTGTATCTAACCACCTGGCACTGTTTATATGTTTGTCTCTGTTATATTCCTTCATGTGTGCTTTACTTTGTATTTCTACTTGGACGGTGAATAAAAGGCGAGAAAAAGGAGTATGTTTAACGTCAGAGACTCACCTGGAGGAAATCTCTTTCTGAACATCTCCACTCTGCCGGCTTCCTTCGGCTATGGCCCATTAGACTGTCTGCAGAGGAGAGAAGAGGGGAGGAGGTGAAGGAGGAGGTGAAGGAGGAGGTGAAGGAGGAGAAGCAGGGAGGAGGACACAGTGGGGTGCTGAGTGCCTAAAGTGGGAGGTGAAGTGTGAACTGCACAAAACAAACAATTTTCTTCTAATCCAAAATGTGTGAGACAGAAAAGTCTTGTATTGTTTTTGACCAAACAGTGATCCTATCTGTGTTCATCTGATGCACTTTATTTACTGACATGTCTCTGTTTTTAGCTTCAGGGTTTGAAAAACATGTCGCATCTTTACTGAGATGAAGTGAATGTACACAACAATACACACACACACACACACACACACACACACACACACACACACACACACACACACACACATGCACGACAGACCATCTCTGGTGTGTGCGAATAGAACCATAATGAGGAAATGACATTCAGCAGAGAGCAGCTTCTGTCTCGGTGGCACTTTGTGTCTATGGGGACCGCTGGCTCCGGCCAGATCCACTATCAGTCTCCTCCTATGTGAGGATGAGAAAGAGTAATTGAGCAACATTTTCCCCTCTCCTCTCCTCTCCTCTCCTCTCCTCTCCTCTCCTCTCCTCTCCTCTCCTCTCCTCTCCTCTCCTCTCCTCTCTCTCTCTTCATTAATGCTGACCTGTTAACGTTAGACACCTCGCAGCTCCCCGTGCTCTATCTCAGCTAAGTTAACGGCGAGAAGCTGCAGAAAGATGAGGCCACAGAGGCGTCATGCATATTTGCCTCGTGCATACGAAAGGTACTAAACAGCTCGGCAGACGGGGGCTCGAGGCAGCAAGTGACCAATCAATACTCCTAAGAGAGAGAGAGAGAGAGAGCAGCTCTGCCTGTCTCCATGTTATTTAGGCCGATCAGCTTTCAGCTACAGTTTCCAGCGTCGCCTCTTGCCCTGTCACACACTCTTCTCTTTTATTGCATCTCTACTCACTATCTACACTATTACCCATTTATCAATATAATCAGGCGTAGGGAGTGAGGACGAGAGCTGTTGCCATGTTCTCTCACCTCTCTCCTCTCCAGTCTTTCAGGTGCCTCATCCCTCTCTCCATCTGTCTTGTATAACCCCATGGACCTGCAGGGCCCTCATGAAATAAAGCCCAGGGAGGGAGAGAGACCTGAATATCTGAACATCTTTCTTGGCATCTGGGAATAATTGATTTTCATCTCTCTCGCTGGAATCTGGCTGAGGTTTTAAAGGAAGGAAGCAAAAAATACTTTATGAAATGTTTGGCTTGCAGCTGCAACAACAATATCCGTTTTGCATTCCGTCAAAATGACAAAAACAAGCACACATGTTCTGTTTTTATTTTTCAGCATTGAATAACTCTAAAAATGTTAAGTCGTTACACCATTTCTCTGCTCAGGTTGAATACATCCTGAACAAAAAGAGTACATTAGGTAGGCGCTATATATATATATTTATATATACAGATATGTAGACTTAACAAATGTTCTGCCCTCACATATTAATAACGCAAATGTTTTAATCTCCTCTGGTGCACTAAAAGAATACTTGGAACTGTTGATATAAACGACACCAAGCAACAAACCGAAAGAGCAAAAGACTAAAATAACTCTGACAATCTTAAACCTCATACACTTGACCTGCTCTGACGTTGGGCCGTTTATTTCCTGAGGTCTAATTCAATTACATATGTTTTAATCTCCTCTACGCCACTATAATAAATACTAATATGTTTTTGTGATATCTGCCTGACATCCTGTTAAAATGAATTACAACATTGCTGTAGGTCACTAACAGGAAGCAGGGGACAACAAATCAAAACAACTGAGGACTAAAATGATTCTAACAAAGTTAAGCCATGATGCACTTCACCTCATCTGGTTCTAGAAATTGAATGAACAGATACACTGATGTGATTGTTTTGTTAATGAATGTTGTTTTTAATCATTCAGTGTCTGATGAGCTCAGCGTGACGTCTGCTCCACATACACATGCTCATTATCGGTCTTTAGATAATAATTAGGACGCCAGTGGTTGTTTCTGGTTTATTAATAAATAAGCTTGTGATATCTGCATGAGATGCTATTAAAGACAACAAGAATGTGGGTGAGTAACTTTCATATAAAGCACGGAACAACTTAGTGAAACAGCAGAAGTAGGGTAACTGACAGAGTTAAGGTTACATATTTCTGTATATATATTCTACATAGTCTGTTTACACTGTATATATCACTTCTATTCTATTTATGTTTTTATATGTCCTTGCGCTCATATTGCATGTTTAGTTATTTATTAATGATGGCTAATTATTTGACTGACCTCTTTGCTGCGACAGCACATTTTTCCATTGTGGGACTGATAAAGGATTATTTTATCTTATCTTAATTTATCTCTTAAACCATATATAATATTTATATAATGAGTTAATGCATTTCAAGTACGAGTCAGGGCTGCATGGGCAATAAAACAATATCAGTAATTATTGCAATACGATTTTCAGCAGTATCAACACAACAAAAGTCCAGTATATTGTGCAAACACATGTGAGGAGGTAAACACTTAACTGATCTGCCTCAGATTTATAAAAAAAAGTTATGTTGCTACATATAGAGGAGTTTAAAACCCACAACCTTCACTCAGGAGCAAAACTCAGTCCTTAAATGGAAAAGAAATAATAATGTGACATCTATCGTGATAATTCTAAATATCGTCTGAAAAGAACATTTGAATCTTGATATGATTTTGTCCATATGGCCCAGCCCTGTGTACCAGTGATGTCTGAGGTCACTGCATATAGTGACGTAACAAACTTTCACTCAGAGTTTGGGAACATGCAAAGACTCCACTCAGGCCCCACTAAAACTTCTTTGTATAAAATCCCCTGCAGCTCAGAACTGTATCTACAGTGTCCACAGAGCAGCTTTGGTGAACATGCCATTGTCTGGTGCAGTAACAAGAGCTGAACACTTCACAATGAAAACCGAGACACACACATCAATATCTCCAGCTGAGGAAGTGGCTCAGAACCGCATGGGGAGCCGTACGTGGTGGTGAGGGCCGCTCTAATAAAAACCAGCACGACAACATGGCTCAGACAAACACCACCTACCTTTACAAGCTGCTGCTATTCACAGGTCTGAGGTGGAGACATGCTTCTCTCGCCGAGGTCATGGTGAAGTTTGGCTTGGATCGATGATGGTGATGATGATGGTGATGGTGATGATGATGATGATGATTAGGATGATGATGATGATGAAGATGATCTAAGGCCACGGAGGTGCAGGGAGGCTGAAGCAGGGACCGGGGGCGCGCTGCAGGAGGCTCTGTGCAGAGGTGAAGGAGGGCTCCGGCCGAGGTGAGAGAAGCGAGAGAGGAGGGGGAGGTGGAGAGGGAGGAGCCGCATCCTCCCTTCACCTTCTCCACCTCCATCTGAAGTCCTGCCCTCAAGACCTGAACCTAAAGTCACTGAGGAGGTTAACCTCAACATCTTATCCATCATTTAAATTCAAGCTGTGGTTGCATCTCTCTGTGTTTATCACTTTGTTTTTAAAATATCTTGAACAGCTGATTTAACAGACACTTTGCCATGTGCTTTTTTGTTTGTGTCATACCGCCCCCTAATGTTTAGTCAGCGTAATCTCATCCAACATCTGTTCGCTGATCAAGGTCTCAACATCTGCAGGCATCTGTCCATCATTCACCCATTACTCACAGACCAACGTCCTCTCAGATTGTTTGAATTTAATTTTTTCCAAGA
Source organism: Verasper variegatus (assembly GCA_026259375.1). NCBI lineage: Eukaryota > Metazoa > Chordata > Actinopteri > Pleuronectiformes > Pleuronectidae > Verasper > Verasper variegatus. The sequence goes on from CM048048.1 coordinate 14,899,997, forward strand.
TTTTCTGTATTTTTGTCTAATAATCCCTGAAGGTGTGAAATCTTGTGAAAATCCTCCAGAGCAGCGATGCTATTTAGATGGCAGAGATCTTTATGAGCTCTAATTAAGCAAAGACGTTTAAAATACACATCCCTCAGCACAAAGAAATAAGTGTTTAATGATTAATCTTATCTGATTACCATGTAACCCATTAGGACCCTATAGTATGTCATAAAGGACCAGCCTATCAAATTCTTCTCTTAAGCTTGCTGTAAATTGTGCCTTTTGACATTATAATGTATTCATGTCACAAGCAAAAATGGTTAAGAACAAAACAAAAGATTTATCATTGTGCCCAGACATTGTGGCACATTGGAAGAGTAGTGGAATAGGCAAATCTACCGTGTTACATTACGAGCTTTGCATTTGGCCGCTATATTGTCATTTCCCGAAAACGCACATCTGTCTACTTGTGGGAGCATGTAAAAAAAGAAACAATATTTTAAGAAAGACATAGTTAGCCAAAGGGCATTAAGGACAATGTGTTGTCCTTTTTTTGAGTTCCTGCCCTGTAATTGCATGTGAATTGATGTCTAGTTTGTGACAGAGCCACAATTTAATACAGTCTTGACCTTTGTGAACATGCCTCAGAGGCTCAAAGACATCACTACTCTGTAATCAACCTATTCCACGAGCTTCTCCTGAGAGCCTCAAGAGACCAAAGCAATCTAACTCTCTGATGAAAGGATAATCATGATGGAGACCTGTGTGTCCCTCACCCTCTTCTCCACACATACAATAAACATCTTAGACTTAGAAGAACAAAGACAAGTGTTTAGAATCAGGTTGGACAATAACGATGGCATAGTTTCCTTCTCTCTCTCCTAAACATTAGAAATGTAAGTGTAACTAGGTAATAATAATAATAATAATCAACTTAAGCACATTAAGATGTTTTTCCTGCACCATTTGCTACAGAAAAAAACTAAATCTTGTTTATTTCCCATTACAAACCACAAGAACACAGTAGGAAGAACTGTAAACTTCATGGATTTGTTTTAATAAAATAGAAATTGATGTCATGTGAATGTCACAGAATTTGATTTGAAAAGTCAACATAAAACATGCAGAGAATCACATCAGCAGATTCCAGCAGAATAAGGTGGACATATTTCATGTCATATGCAGAATCTGTTGAATGATACAGTGTAAGCTCTACAAAGCTCGTGATAGAACTGTATAGTCACTTGGGACAGCTTCGCTGAAACACATCTATAATTCACACCATACATTTAAGCACAAAAACACACACTTAACACTGACTGTTGAACTCAGCTGAATAAAATTGCACTTAATGGAGACATTGATGTGTTGTTTCCCAGAGTTGATCTGTTCAATGATCCTGTAGACATGTAATAAAAAAGTAAAAACAATGCAGTAGTATAATTTACTGAGAATAAATTAATATTTTACATACAAACATCAGCATTATTTCACAATCAGCATCTCTTTCAGCTGCCTCTGCTTCCACTGGCTGTGTTTTAGAAGCTGGCTGGTTAATTTAAACAAAAGCAGATCACAAGATGTGCGTGAAGTTCAGACATTTACTTTCTCGGGGATAATTTACCACCAGGTTGCTGTCGTTAGTCAGCAGTGCTCGTGTCATATGGGACAAATGTTTTTTATTCAGTAACACTTATAAATGTGCAGATTTGATCTCAAATCCATGTTCCCATGTTGTGGCGGGCTGCTTGCATTTGTCACTGATGGTGGAGATAGTGGAGTGGTTATCCAGGTCGTCTGGGTCAGGCAGGTGCAGCTTGATGAAGATCGTATACATGAAACTTCCTAAAACACCCCCGATGAGTGGGGCCACCAGAGGAACCCAGAACCAGTAGTTGTAACATCTGGAGAACAGACAGATTGACCCAGATTAACAGGAGAACTACATGTCTGGTTTTTATCAGATATTGCACAAATCACTACATATTTCTGTCAAATACTTTATTACAAATTATTGTGTAATTTAACCAAAAAGCTATGCAAAGGCAGTCTTAGCTTCTTTTGTCCTTTTTGTTTTTGTTTTGAAACCTGCAAATCTACTATGTGCTTCATTTTTGTTCTGCCTCCTAGTGGCCAAGAATCAATTAATGTAGCTTTAAATAGATTACAAGTACAAAGTTTGTTCCCCACTCGTGGAAAATTCACAGAAAAGCCATTTGATTGCAAGATTATATAGACCGACAAGTTGTATTATGGAACAGTATATTATCATCAGCTGTTCTGACATCATCCCGCAGGAAACAGCTCTGAAGTCTGATAACCACTGACAGATAAACACAGATAAACACAGGGTCAAAGATCAGGAACAATGGCAAACCGTGTCATTTTCAAATGGAACAACAACAGTTTGCACATGCATGAGCAGTGTTTTTGTCAGATAAACACTTACGTGAAGACCTCAGTGCCCCAGCCTGCAGTCAGCGTGAGGAGGCGCGGCCCCAAGTCCCGAGCAGGATTTATTGCAGCGCCGCAGTTACCTGACATTGACATGGAGATCCCCAGGACAATCACCCCCACTATAGCAGGAATTAACTCTGTGGGAGCGGGGGTGTTCCTCTTCTCATTCAAACACAGGATGCACAACATCAGCATGCCGGTGCCCACTATCTGATGACATATGTACAAATAGCAATGATGAGTTGAACAGCTGTTGAAGTACACCCTAAAGTTTACACACTCCCAACTGACCTGATCAAGGAAACTTCCACCCAAAGACATGTATTCTGAAGGATATGTGGCAAATATAGATGCTGTCTCATTTGGACCGTATACCGTCAGAACTCCTCCACTAAAAGCCATTATAGCATCTGAGAAAGGAAAGGAGTTAATGACAAGAAACATCAAACAAATTGGATGCAGACTTGTAAGTATATAGAGTACATTGATGATACTTGTATTTGAAATGCTTTGCTACGAACCATAATACACTAGGAAGACAAGCCCTGATGCCATATACGCCCCCAGCAGCTGGGAGAGGGAATAGGGCAGCAGCCGTCCCCAGGGCACCTGGCCCAACACACAGAAACTCAGAGTCACAGCCGGGTTCAGATGAGCACCTGCAGGGTGCGAAGGAGCGGAGAGAAATGAGAAAGAGTGTCGGTTGAAAGAGGAGTTTTAGGTCCAGTGAGAGTCAGAGAAAATCTGGACAAGATCTCATTGAGTTCGGATCAGTGAATGTCTGCAGTAAACATCATTAACCAGAGTGTGGGTCGGATCTTTTACTGTAACTGTCAGGTAAAAAATATCATAAATCTGATGTATAAGTATTATAATGTTAATGTCCATTTTAGCAGTTTTTACCAGTGATGCCCTTGGTGAGGTACATGGCCGACATGACGCCCACAGAGAACCCCATGTTGACCGACAGAAACTGGCCTTTAGTTTCCCTGCTGGTCTTCACCTGAGCAGCAGCCGCGCAGCCAAAGAGCTGAGATTCAAAGGACAGATTAGAGAGGTAGGAGGTGTCAGGGACATTCAAAATTCAGTTGACCAATAAATAATCCTCCAATACAGAAGAAAATACATTCTGTTATGTGTCTGATTTGCAATTGACGTTTATTAATCACAGATTTGTGGTTGAAAGGCAATTGCTTGTCTCCTCATAAAATTAGACTTGGACTTGAAACGGGCAACGATAGCAGTATAGAGAACACTAAATCCCTACAGATGACAGGATGACACACACACACACACACACACACACACACACACCTACAGTAAGGCATTATTACTGATTGAACTTTATGGGCAATAAATAACTATTGACACAGTTATATTATGTCTTCATTACAGGCTAACAAATAATGTGATTCCAGTGAAATAAGGAAGGTCCTGACATGCTAATTAAATACTTTTATGGATATCTGGGTTATGTCTTGGTATTTGGTTTTGGGAAGATTGTGTTTTTAAATGTGTCTGTATACTGCCTGTCTAAAAAAATAGAAATGAAGACCAAAACACACACATCTGTACAATCTTTGCATTTTTTTTTAATTTACACAAATTTTGGAGCAAACTTTACTAATACAAATAGTTTTAATGGAAGTGGAATACTGTATACTGAATATCTGTAATAATAATATATTCCCAACTGTAAATTTAAATAAATAATATGCAGCATGTATGTCACTTGATTGTCCTCTGTACCCAGATAAATAATTCAAATAAGCTAAAATAACATGATTGAAAAATGATGATGCCAGAACAAGAAAAGTGATGAAACGTCAGTGTGACTCACCAGCAGGACAAAAGTTCCCAGGAATTCAGCCATGCACTCTCGCACCAGAGGGTTCCTCACTCTTAGAAAACGTAAATTCATCATGGCTGGAGTAAAATGAAATTCTCCCTCTCATCCCACACTGGACTGTCTGTGTTATCAGGTCAACCAGCTGTTGTTCTCTTTGGTGTGAGTCTGTCCAGGAGCTGTTGGTGTCAGTGACGGAGGGGGCAGTGCTGAGCTTCTGCCTGAGCATCTGAGGATCTGTATCCCACCTGTCCACAGCTGATCAAACACTATTACTCATTTATTTGTTTGTGACACCTCCGGATAGGCTGGTGCACAGAGTGTAATATTCCTCCACTGGTAGAGGTTGGGTGTGTGAACAGAGGCCATAAACAGTCAGGTTATGTGTTGACAGTGTGACCACAGGGCAATAAGCTACAGTGTACATACACCTAGATCTACTGGTGCTTATGACAAATCCATCAGTGCACTCGGCATGTTAAATCAGCACAGCCAGAGATTTACATTATGTCTCACTGTATCTGTTACTGGTGCATATTTGACTGTGTCTATGAAAGTGTTTGAATATTTATCCTCTATTAAAGAACCTGAATACATCAATCAAGCCTTGGGTATAAACTTTAGGAATAGCATAAAGGATACCAGATATGATCTGCCCCAAAAGGAAATGTTAAACCCAATAAATATTCCGCAACAATACAAACACACAAACAAGTAAATTGAGACTTTTCCAGATGCATCAAACCACGTCAAAATGTGAACAAGAAATCTATTGTTCTAAGTGCAATTGAACTGGTAAATCATTAATTATATGGTTGTAATTTATGATTATAATTATATAATAATCATTAATCATATTGATAATGATTATCATTTTTGTAACGGGTCCATTGAGCTGTACTTAACTGTTGTGTTTCTTTTTGTAATCTTTGCTGTTAGAATAAGAACAATACAGTTTAACCTAAACTAAAGAAACACAGTTTTTTATTCTACAGATGGGAAGATATTCCATTACTACATTATTTCTTTGATTATTAATATTTATTCATCACCATTTCTGAGGTTAATTCAAATACAAACATTCCTTCAAGCCAATCATTCTCCAGAACAACATAATAAGTTAATTTACAATAAATGGTTCGGAGATTATGGTAAAAAAAAGAAGCATTACACTGTAAATACATGTTATATCAGGACTGGTGTGGTGAGATGTTTGGTGGTGAGGTTGGTTAATGTAGGTAAGGTGGTTTATAGGGAAGCCATTCTTATCACCAGGAAGCTGAATGTCACCACAACCCCTTTCTACTCCCTTGAACTCTGGACCACTAATGGATTATGTAAATCAAGTATGTAAGTGCCGTGTTGGAGTAAAAGAACTGAGTTATTGCTGATAACCTTCTGACAGGCAGGCACGTGGCAGTGACACAAAACCAAATTCACATCAGATAAGATATAAAGCTCACAAAGACGGCTTGATGCTGTTGTTTCCTCCGAAATAGTTTGAGTTCGAGGCTACAAGTAAGATTTAGACAATGATTATCTTTCCACTATATAAACCTTAACAATGCGGAGATGGTAAAGCTCATATCTTATCTATGTGTCACAGTTTGGTGCATAGAAGGAGAAATACCTTGACCCTGCATTTCTTTTCTTTTTTTTACTGAGAACTGATAGAAAAGATAACACGATGCCACTCTTTCGCCCTCTGCTGGACACAAGAATAACAAGCGTCACTTTGTTAGGATTTATTTAAAAAAAGTAAAAGAAACTTTGAATGCACTTATAATGTATTCACAACATGTTACAACGTGTATTTTAATTTACAGTGCCGTAATTGGCATAAAACTTGGTTCCTTTTGATAAACGCATGAGCCATTAGTACATTTGAATTATTATACATAAATATCACAGCCCTTGAGGTAGATGTGATCCTGTTAAAGAGAGAAAAATAAATACTTTTGCCCTCGTCTTTAAAATTATGCTTCATTTTGGGCTTAAAAACTATGTGTAAACAAACTGTTGTTTCAAAGGCAAAAAATATCCCAGGTAATTCACGTCATGTTTCATCCAAGCCACTGTAGTTTACACTACCTCTCATCATTCCCTGAACTTTACTGTGCTTCCATAACCCTCACGTTTCCAGATGTTTCAGAGGGCGGGACACTACCACGTCCACGGGACCAGACGGGGAGTTTTCTGATCAAGGTCCAAGCCTCCAGACGCCTCATCCCCACCACGCTCACACCCTCAATCTCCAGGATTTCATCGCCGGGACACACCTTGTCGACTGGACCTCCTGAAAGGACCACAGAGACTTTTCAATAAATGTCTGTCTTTAAAACATCTGTATACAGTGTGTGTGCTTTCAGAGTCTTAATTCTGATAAATATATGAATCAGTTCTATAAGAATTGATGGATGAACGAAACCTTTTACACAAAACGTATAGAGAATCCTTTTTGTCACCGCAGCCATGATCAAATATTTCTTGAAAAACTTCAAGATATTATTGTGATAAAAAAATGTCTATAAAAGTAGGGGGGACTGATTTATAGAAGCATTAATTCTGTGCACAGTCTGGTATTGTGGCCATGTCATCTTATTGCTGTGTGTTCGTGGCTGGGTGTCGTCTCCTGGTTCAACTGTTCAACCTGTCCTGAGCCAAGCAGTCAACCCTGTGAACTTCCTGCAGTGAATAAGGACCGGTTTGATCACCACTTCTCTGCCAGAACGTTGTTGTGTTGTTAATCTGTATCTCTATTGTTCAATGTCTAACCCAGTCCACCTCTGGCCTGGAGCAAACAAAAGATGGACATATGTTTAAAACCCATATTTTGGACAACCCACTAAAATAGCTCCTCAAAGAAATAATGCTTTGCCTTTTAACAAGTGATTGTAGGAAATGTTGCAAATCAATGAGACTGACTTATGTTTTTAACAGGAGCCCAAACTGGACAAACTAAACACCTTTTGAGTTTTTATGAAAACTGAAGGCTATCACAGGTTCCTCTTTCATGTTTGTAGGGGAGGGTGAGGTGAGGGGTATTCAGCTGCAATATGCAACTTTACCACTAGATGTCACCAGATTCTACACACTGAACCTTTAATCTTTCCGATTAGCACAAAACAAATAGTCCTGTTTGGTCATTATATTTTATTGCTGTCTGTTGAGTGACATGAATGTATTTGAATATGTCCAAAATGACTAAAATGTTTTTTTATTGTCTTATAGACAAAGAATTTGATCTATATTGCACATTGATACAAGCTGTTTCTCATCCACCTCTTTGAAGGGAAGGTGAGGTCATAATGATGCTCAAATATCTGCATTTTACAGCGACCTGATAAATACTGAGTGTCATTGAGTTCTCACCCTGGAAGATCTTCTGGACAGTGAGAGGTCTGTTCCCCAGACTGGAGCCTACACCTCCCTCCAGACTGAAGCCCAGGTCCCTGCTGTTCTTCTCCAGACAAACACACATGTGCTGACCTGAGAAAAACACAGACACTGTATCTCACTTTGAGAAAACATCAGTCGTAAATCTGTTATCAGTCTAAAGTCGTTCAGAGTCTCACCATCATCAGTGAACTGGGTCTGTGTTGGTCCAGGAGTACTTGTCTGCACTCCACTCTTGGAGACGTCGCTAACGCCTTCCCTCCTCAGAACCACCACTCCTGTCTCACGAGCCTTTGCCCTTCTCAGCACCCTCAGAACCTCCCAGTGGGTGTAGCCGTTCAACGCTGTGCCGTTGATTGACAAGACCTGGTCCCCTTCCATGATGGAGCCTTCCTTAGATGCCACGCCTGAGTGAAAGACCCTATGGACCTGAGGAGAAGATCACCGTCATCAGACTAATGAAAAGACTGGGGACAATCATTTAAAAAACATTTTCAGGGAGAGAAATAAAAACATGGCGCCTCCTCACAGTGACTGGCTTGCTCTGGTCCACGCCTCCTGCCACACTGAAGCCCAGTCCCACTCCCACCTCCTTATGGAGAACAGCCACCTGCACATCATCATAGTCCTGCAAGACAGAAGAAAAGTTGCAGCTTAGCTCATATATTACGTTTAATATATATTTTTTTAATTCTATAACATGGCAGAGAGCAGCAAAGATGAAAAACAGTGGGAGATGAAATGCAAGAAATGTCAATGTGAACCTTAGACTCTCCAGGATAGTTTTCAGTCTTGTGTATGCATTTGTATTTATTTGTGTTTAAACTACTGAAAATCGGCCAGAGCATCATTCCTTTGAGATACGTGAAAGAGACGTAGAACAGGAAGTGAAGCTAACTGTGGTCAGGTGTAGCTGCTTTGAGTTGGACCTTGTTCATGCTGCAATGTGCAAACAAATCTTTGACAGCTATGCATGTAAGACGTTACTAATCTCCAGCTGTTTAAGTACCTGCAGGGTGTTGTCCCCCAGGCTACGGACGTCCTCCAGCAGCCGGTCCAGCTCCTCACTGGGCATCACTGACACGCAGGATAGAGCCGATACATCTGAGCTCAGTGAGGCCGACCTCCGACCTCTCGACTGCCACTCATCACTGTCGTTGTCTGACTCGTAGTCAACCCCAGCAAAGTTACACAGTTCTGAAAGACTGTAAAAGAAAGGTACCGAGGGTAAAAACGCTGAGGGATTGAAAGGAAATTGATCGTGCTTTGCATTTCAACAGAACCCACCTGACGCAGAAGCTCCTGTGATCTGACTGGCTCATGTTGCTGGTGACGGTCACAGAGGACTCTCCTGAATCTGAATCATAGTTGGAATCCTCATCCTTCTGTGTGCTTTCGTCGTCATCCTCATAATCTCCGTCGTCATTCCACACCTTAATGGCTGAGTTCAAGTCTGCTACCCAAGAGTCATGGTCCAGCACCTGTTTCCTCTCTCTCTGCTGGGCGGTGGTGACCTCTGAAGACACGAGATCCAGGAGGTTGCTGTGGGAGGAGGTGGCGAGGGGACGAGGTGGAGGGGAGGAGTCTGGATCAGGAGATTTGGCGGCGGAAGTGCTGTCATGTCTATCTGCAATGGGGAGGTCTTTTCTGGTTCTGCAGTAGGTGAATTAACAGGTGAGTGGTTGGGGGTGTTTGTCGGGGTCTCGCCATCATCACTAACAGGTGAAGATGCCACATTAGTTGATATGTCACTGGAATTAGACAGTAGCCGGGTTGGGGTACTGATGTCTTTCTCGCTTGCTTCCTCAGGACTTGAGACTTTGGCGAAATCCGTCTCATCAATGTAAAATGCTGTAGGGCGTCCTCCATTCAGAGGGATTTCAAGTGAACTCTTGAGTTTGGAATATTTGCCAAAATCTTCAGAAAGGTTGTCTCCGATAACCAGCTATTCTTTCACTCTCAGCCAAATCAACCCCTCCTTTCTCTTTCCTCTCTAGTCTGACCCCAGTCCGCAGATAAAAACCTTTCTAATAGCAGCTTCTTCCCTGCCCCTGTCCCTTTGTCATCAGGTTTATTGGGCGCCTCCCCTCCCTCTTTCAAATCCTCCCACTTGTCCCTCAACCCACCTATCGCTTTTGCTGACCCGCTCTTCTTCACACCATCATGGCCCCTGCTGAGCTGCGTGGGCACAGAGAAAGCTCGTCTGGGCATCAGGAGATGTCCTGTTGCCAAACCCTGAGCTCTCTGTGTCAGCGCCTCGAACTGGCTGATCTTATTCCTCACGCTGGCTGGAGCTGAGAAGGTTCTTCTTGGGTGTAGTTTTATTTGAACTTGACTCAAATACATCTTCATTAGCGGTGTCGCTCTTCAGTTCAGTTTTTTCTTTAGCACCCTTTACTCCATTACTTTCTTTTCCATCGTTGACCCAGCCCTGATCGCATTTTCCGTTCATGCCTCTCTCTGTGAATCCAGATGAATCTTTGAGAGCAGCTGATGTCTCTTCTTCTAAGAAAGGATTTGGTGCAGTAAACCCTGCTGCAGCCCTGGCAGATCTAATCTGAGCTGCGACAGTGTTCCTACTCCTCGCTCTATCCAGAGACCTTGTGCCTATATCCACCAACCCCTTCCCTGAGTTGGCTCCACCTTCTGGTGGATACCTGCCCTGGACATGCCCCTGCCACAGCCCCCCTGACAATCTCCTGCTCCTCCCTGGAGAAAGTGAACTCTCAGAACCTGACGTGTCCTTCTGAGGTGTCCAGGGGAAAGATCTGATGCTTTGCATTGGACTGAGGCTATTTTTCTCCCCTAATGAGAAACCCCTGGGGAAGGTCCCCCCAGCTCCCCTTTCGTATGACCTGTGTGATGAAATAAAGGAGTCTGCAGATGTAGCAGAGGTGGAGAAGTCCCTAATTTTGCTGTTATCCTCAGCTTTACTGACACCAGCAGATCCGTAGAGTTTCTCTATCCTCTCCATTATACTCTGACCTCCTTTGGGCCCGAGTGATGAAGCTGTCTCTGTGAACCTGGAGCTTGGTCCAGACTGGGACCTCAGCCTGGAGGGGAGAGAATGACCCCCGCTGACCCTGACCAACATCTGGCTCAGGTGACTCACCGGGCTACTCTCCTGAACAACATTAGTTCGACCTGCAGAGCTGTAGGTGTGTGTTGAAGACATCACCCTGTTCCTCACAGCTTCAGCTCCGGTCCGTCTTTCATCCAAGCCACCAAGCTGTTTAGTGACGTCCCCTCCTCTGCTGGTTGACAAAATGTCAACTCTGGTTCCCCGGACAGGACTCTTCGCCTCTGCTCCCCAATCCAAACTTTTACTTCTGCCTGACAGGTTGTATCTCCTCCACTCTGTCCTGCCTCGACTCTCAAACGCAGGGTTTTCACTTCTGTCGGTGCCGGACTCAGTGGTCGCTTTGTCTCCTGTGCCATTCTGGTTCAGCTTGGTGGACGTTTCATGGCCTAACGTTTCCTTCTCCTCACGCTGACCTTTGACACTGCTGCGACCACCAGTGCTGTCTTGATATTCAGAGACTCCATCCTCTTCCTTATTCGTACCATTTGTGTAAGGATCTGTCCCACATCTCTCTCTTTCTTCGTCTCCTTCAGAATCCTCCCTCACCTTCTCTATAAAACCTTTGGATCTCCTGACACCTGGTCTGCGGGTGAAGCTGTACGAGGGAGAATTGGCCGAGCGGACAGTAAATTGCGCCCCTGTCCGCGTGTCGCACTTGCTCACTGGAGTTGGGAGAAATGGCAAGTCCATTGTCTGAGAGTAAACAAAGTTAACGACCTCCTGTCAAGTGCCAAATCCCAAAAAGAGAGCGGAAGAGTGTACTTGATATTTAAGCGATTCCGAGCAACTGACCTTTAGGCTGCACTCTAGAAGCAGTTCATGTGAGTGCTGCAGTTTTGTGGATGCAAAAGACAGTGTTACTGTCGCACACTTACAGGCCCCTCATTAGTTTCTCGCACAGACACAAATTGTGCATTCAAAAGTTTGATGTTTCAGAGCTCCTCTCAATGATTCTCTGACTTGTGGTCTAGAAGTGACGAATCCTCTGGGCTCCTCGTTCTCCCAGCGTGAGCTCAGCCAACAGCTCCCATCGCCTGCCAAGCATAAAAATGTACAAAGTCAGGATTCTGCTGGAATGTTGCGATTGTGGCGACTCTGGCTGCTCAAAAAATGGTCATCTAGAATCACAGGGTGGTGAAGGACAACAAACACAGGGTGTTACAGTGACGCAGAAAGTGAATAGTGAATGGAGGAGATGTGAAAAACGATTTGAAGGGGACAGGAAATTGGGCAAGAGAACACTAACACTACTTTTTTCTCCCTCTAAACATCTGTCATTTGTGTCGTTTTACATTTTACCTTCCTAACGCTCCCCTCCCACTGACTGAATGAGCCCATTCACAGAACAGTGACACTCTGGCTCTCTTTGTTGCACACACTTATCATAACAGCTGTTTACTCAAGCAACATACTCATGACTATCTGTCAGCGTCAGCTAAACCTGAACCGAAAACTGGAAAAACACACCTAACAGCAATCCTCCCTGCAAAGACATTTGCAATGAAGAGCCACTATCGGTCTGTGCAGCCGTGTATCGGTCTCAGAGTAGTGACTGATCGAAACCTTGTAAAGGAGTCACATGAAATGATCAGATAAGATGGGGTCCAGAGTTATTTTCATTTACATACAGCCAAGAGAACGGGAGATAGTGGTGCTGATGGACAATGGCTCATCAGGGACATCTGAGTGTTCAGCCACACACACACACACACACACACACACACACACACACACACACACACACACACACTGAAACTGTTTGATAATTTTTCAGGTCACAATAAGGATCCAATCGTCTCTATTGACATTAAGCGCACACACTTTAAGGTGTTGATTTACTGCATGAACACAACAGGACAGAACCATTAGATAAGACTAGATATGACTAAATGTCTAAAGATGTGAAGTTGTTTGCGGTTGTTTCTTGTAGTGAAGTCTGGGTTAAGGCTTTGGGAAACAATCTCTCAGATATAGGTGAGTCTGAGTGTCGGTTTACAGAAACACCTGTTCTGCCAGGTCACAAAGCAGCCTCCCATCTGGGTAACCCGGGCAACACAGCCCCGTTTACTTCACACAAAAAGACACAAATGCACCTACACACACACACACACATGTACTCTTATTATACATTAACTTATTGATCCATCAGCACATTCACACACACACACACACACACACACACATGCGCCTTACCGTCTCTCAGAGTGACCTCTGTCTCGTACCATTGTGTTGACACAGGTTCATAGTGAAGGCAGCGCTCTGCAATGACATCAGCTCCTAAAGCCTTGTTCTCTCTGTCGCTCTCTTGTTCCATCAGCTTTGCATGATGGACTGTGTACAGTGACTCAAACCTGCCACACTAGTTCGTCCTCTCTCTCTCTCTCTCTCTCTCTCTCTCTCTCTCTCTCTCTCTCTCTCTCTATCTCTCTCTCTCTGTCTGTCTCTCCCTCTCTCTCCTCCCCCTCCCATTGTTGTTTTCTCCCTATTTTCCTCCTCTCACAGGGTAGCATTCCTGACTACAGCTCACTGAACAGCTCAACAGGGAGTGCACACACACACACACACACACACACACACACACACACACACACACACCCACACCCTCCAAACACCTACAGCTCCATCCCTCGGTGTACAAGATCTGACATCAGCATTTCATAGCTCAGGGGAGAGGAGATGCAGCTCAGATAATGTGTGTGAAACCGAACAGGAACGACATTTCCCAACGTAAGCTCATAATATCACCACACCTCAGGTGTGTAATGGTCTGGGCTGAGCAGGTATCAGAATACATAATAACACAGCACCTTTAATTGGGACCAGAGGTCGCAGAGACTTTATATCAACTCTGAAAGACCAACAGGGATAAATACTGTTAGAATAAAACCTCTCGTGTGTCATATGTTCAACAAAACAGAAAATGTGAGGGACTGTGATGTTGATTGAAGGGGAGAGGCCTTAGATATCGCTGATACTATTTATCCACATTGCAAAAGAAGGATTGTTTGTGGTAAAACTGAATTTGCAGAGTAGGAAGGTGAACAAACAGAAATTCAAAGTGCAAGCAGACCAGTGAAATACAAAACACAAGTACTTACAGTTTGTCGTTAGTTGTTGTATAACGTCTCATGTTCTCACTGCTGCTTTTCTTGCAGACACCTGCCGCTACTGTCTTCCGCTGGAACAGAGGAAACTGTGGTTACCACATGAGCGAGCTGCAAGTAGACGTAAGACATGTCTGTCTCTCTGCACAAGTCAAAGAACAGACTGAGGCAAAAACACCAAGCCAAGACCGAGGGCCCTCAGGATCCAGTCAATGTGTAGCTGTACACACAGAGGACTGGTGGGCTGCACACTCTCCTCAGGACACAGATAAGTGTGTGAGTGGGGGTAAATAGCTGCAGCATGGCTCCACAGACACCCACCCTTGTTCCCTGAGAGAAGAATGGCACTCAGTGTCTGCAGGATGTATGCAAATCACTGTCCTGCTCACACAAACATAATGCTGGTATAAATTCATTCTTCACGGTGTAGGATTATAAGAACACGCCTCAGCACAAGCGTTGTGAGAAATGACAGTTTGTGGTTTTTAATCAGTGGGTCACAGTGGATATAAATAGTGAATTGAATTTCAAGCAAAACAAAAATACACAGCAACAATGGAGGACTGGGTGATTTAATGGTTTGTATCGTTTCATTAATGTGACTCTCAGAGCTGGAAATTACAGGATTGACTATTGTTCTCATTTTTTTTTTTTTTTTGGCAGTGAAGAGATTGTTTATCAGGAGTTGTTGTTTTGTTTGTTTGTGTCTTTGTGAAGTTACAGCTAAAAACAGGGGAACAAATAAAAACGTTAGGTTATAACAGAGGAAATATAACATAGAGAAAATACATAGAGTATAAGAAAATGATATGAAGTAAATGATCATTTGTAAACATCTGTATTCTTCTAACCAGCTGTTCCTCTCACCACCCAGGGCTGGAGACAGAGGGCAGTCAGACATTCAGCTGTGAAAGAACCTCCCTCCAAGGATCCTCTTTTATAAAAGCATTTTTATGAAATGGCTTTTAACTAGACAACTGTTTAATTGCTTTATTTTGTTTTCGTTATTATATTATTGTAATTTGCTGAACTTTTTAAGCTTTTATTTTCATTTTATAATAAAAAACTATGTTCTTAATATCTTAGACTTTTCCAGAAAGCTGCTGTGTATTGATTATTCACATTTATGATCTTGATAAGACTTTTTGTTGGGATTCATATTATTTATTATTTTATGTACTTCATGGTAATAACTCATACGTTACCAGCAGGGGGCAGGAGAGGCCAAAGAGAACCTCAGGCATTACGTCAGCCTGTCCCGTACCGGTCATGTGACTAACACGGAAGTCAACAAAGCGGCGACATGTAGCAGCAAACAGCCCAATTCTCTCTTTCTCTTAACTTCCTGTTCTGTCTCTCGCTTGACGGCGGCTCCGTGTTCTTTTAAAGAAGCGACTTCCTAAATGTGACCGTGCACTTTTCAGGCCGACGTGTTGTTCGTACTCTGAGTCGATATTTATCTGGTTGGTTAGAAAAATGAAAAATGATTCTCTGCTGTCCAGCGTCAATGTGGTGCTTGTCATGGCCTACGGGAGTCTGGTGAGTCCGTGTCACTTTGTCATCGACGAGCTCTTTTCTAACTCCGAAGCAAACTCAAGTTTAAACTCACGATAACAACGAAATACACGAGACCGAGTCAGATACACACGATATACACCAGTGGCAGTATTTTACAGCTGCTCAAGATCAGTTTCACTACACAACACGTATTATTTACTCATTATACTTTTACCTACTACTTGTTAAAGCCACTGGCTTTCTAAGGTCTTACACAAACCCCTGCCATCTCACACACACACACACACAGTTTGAAGTACACAGATGTGATTTATATATGAGCTGTGTTAGCTCACATTGAAAAGCCCATAAGATTCACATCACCACATCAATGCAACTTAGGGCTCTGTGATAAAACAATGTCGATAATAATACATACAAAAATAAAAATAGCAATGTACGTCCATTGTGAAAACACAGTGACTGATCGACCTCTGATTTATAAAATGTTTTGCCGTTTATCAAGTGTTTGTGATTCTCTGCTCATAAAGAAGAGTTTAAAACCACAACAGGAGCGAAAACATCAGTCTTTAAACTAAAAATAAACAATACTGTAATAGTTATAATAATGCTTTAGCCAAATCGTCCAACCCTATAACAATACTGAGTTTTATCAAACCAAACCGCTGATCACTCCACCACCACGGCTACATATACCCTACATTTTGTCAGACATGTTTTGGTTCAGATCAAAGTTTCCTCTTTGATTCTCTCCAACAATAATCAGTGCAGCTTCTGTGTTGCTGTGTTTTCAAGTATTGCACAATCTGAATTTTGCGTGGTATGAATATGAGAAGTACTGTGGTGTTAAGTCACGCTCTTCATTGTTCATGCATAAAGTTTTCATTATACACGTTTCCAAAAAGGTGTGCATCATTTCAAATGATTTGTATTTTAATTCTACATAATTCACAAAAATCCTTGTATAATAATAATGAGACCCAGTTTTAATTTAACTTTCACATTTCTTGTGTTACCTTAAAATAAATAAACAAGTAAATAAATAAGTGTGTGTGTATATATATTCATTCATTTATTTTTTGTTAATGTTATCTCTTCCTCTGTAGGTTTTTGTTTTGCTGTTCATCTTTGTCAAAAGACAAATTATGCGGTTTGCCGTGAAGTCTCGGAGAGGACCACATGTTCCCCTCGGCCATAATGCACCAAAGGTAAGACACTCAACATAATGAACCAGAGTGATGAACAGAGCCAAGCTGTGCACTGTGTAACTAAGATTTTGATACCTTACTATTTCTTGCGTGTTTACTGAAGTATTGCGTCTGTGCTGCAGGAACTGAAACAAGAAATTGAAGCCAAACTGTGTCAGGTTCAGAAAATCCACTTTGAGCCTCGTCTGCTGTCTCCAGATGACGACCGGATTAAGCAGAGAGAACAGAATGGTTAGATGAGCACACACACACACACACACACACACGCTCACGCACACACACGCATACACTCCAGTCCTAAAACTATCCTGATGATTTTATACCAGTGCATAGAAGAATCTGTGTGTGTTGCAGGTTCCTATGACTACTTGTACAGGATGAGAGCGCTGGATGCCATCAGAGACACGGGTAAGCTTTCCTGTCACTGTTTGGTTTTGCGTTGCCATGACAGCACTTGAATCCCGCTCCACTATTACAGTACTACCTGTGCTACTTGTCAATAGATCTCCCTTTCCGCGACCTGGGTGGGACGTCCACCGCTGTGACGGGGAAACGATTCCGGACCTGGATTCTGCAGCTACGCAATAACCACTGCATGTTCCGGGACAGCCAAAGCTCCCTCATCGACGCGGTGCTGGATGGATACAATAAAGCCAGACATGGGGCTGAGGTCAGTATGGGAGTGTGTGTGAGTATTACAGGTAATCAGTAATTGTCATTTATTATCTCAGCAAACACATTAGGACAATGTTATGAAACCTATGCAGTCCTATGTTAAAACTAATAACTAATAAATTGCATCTAAAGACTTAGTTCAAGATCTAGAATGGCCCACTATAGAGCGTTTACCCTCTCAAGCTCCACCAAATCGCTCACACTTGGAGATATCACTCCCCTAAACATGCCTAATTTTTTCAATAAAATGAATTATTCCCTTGAAAATCAGTTGAAAATCTCACAATGTTTAAGAAAGTGATTCAAGATAGACTGAATCTGCTGCTTGATCCAGATTCACACCAGAATTAAATCCACCAAGTTTCATGGTAATCCTTCTCGTGGTTTTTTGCGTAATCTTGCTTCAAACCTGTAAAGAAACCCACAAACAAACAAAGGGGGTTGAGAACATAACCTCCTTGTTGGAGATAAGTATCATATATATATATATATATATAACATACATAAAGATAAATGATTTCAAATGTGTGGCCTGTATTATGGCCTAGCACATAATAATTACACGATATGATTGTAATTGCAATAATTGCGTTTTTTTTAACCATACAGGCCAATATGATGTCTACTGTAATTTGCTGTTGACAAATGGGAGGATGCATGAAAATGAAAATCTTCACTCTTTCTTTTAAAGGGTCAACAAGGTGTGTGAGTATCACATTGTGGATTTGCTTTGGCTCCCATCTTTGTCTGCAGGTTTTTGGTGAGGCAGAGTTCTTAAAATACCGAGAAGCCCTAACTGAACTGGCGTCTGCGTGAGTAAACACAAACCTCTCGCCCGCAGTGCTCTCTCACAGCTTTGCTCTTAATTTAATCCCAATGTGGAATGTTAATTACACACTGGGTACAAGCTGTTTCTCTCTTCACTGTTGCAGCGTGAAGTCTCACAGCAGCAGCAGCACTCCCAGCCAGCACCATCAGTCTGCAGCCAAAGACCTGACCAGCACCACGGAGCCGGCGAGCTCCGCCTCCTCCCCCACCCAGACCACCTACCTCATATCTACGCTGCAGCAGCGCAGCAAGAGGCCCAGACACTTCCTGGAGCTGAAGAACTTCAAAGACAACTACAACACTCTGGACAGTACGCTCTGAAACTCCACCTCTGATGTCCGTCCAAAGGAAAAGGTCAAGGTAGTGTTGCCAGTGGTTCCAGCTGCTGTGGACTGGGATGGGGTTACTGTCGCTGCATCCTTTTCAAGTGAAGTAACAAAAACACAGCCGTCCTACATTAACCCATATGACCTGGTTTACTGCACAGTCCATATCAGACTACTGGCCTAGTGCTCTTTACCTAAGTGTAGCTTTAGTGTATATTCTGTATCATATCATGTGTCAGTGCTTTATATAAGTACACATATACTGTGACTGTAATGAGTGTGGTTGACTTGACCAAAACAAAAATGCAAATATGCAATGGCGGAAGACAATCAGTTTTTATTGCACTATGTACAAGCCTATGCAGGATTGTTGAACTTATCCCACTGTATTTAAACATGCTGATAGTTGCGGGTGCTACTGGTGTTAATGGCTGCTTCACTTTACTAAGAAAAACACACTGAATACGCCGAGTCTGTTTGTGTCTGTTTGTGTCTCTGCTGTTCATGTGCTGCTGTGAATTCAGCCTCGTTCTAAGCGTCAAATGTTTGTTTTACAGAAGCCATACTTGATTTGATGAATTTTGATGATGAAGTGCTCTTGTAACTTAATAATTTCCCTCAGTGCAATGTTATTTAACAGTATTCCAGCGTCCACGTCCTCTGACTGAGAGGTCCTGTCCCTGGGGTAGCTCTGACCTGGTTCTACCTGTAAGGTGTTAAGGATTCCCCGGGAGGAGTTCTCGTGCCTGAATGATTTTAATTTTTTTGTGGTGCTTACTTGTTAAGTTGCCATCCAAATAAAAAGTGACATAAAGTGGAGTTGTTGTACAATTCTTTCACAAGCAGTCGACAAATGACAGTAATTACCACTGCTAAGGAGGGTTATGTTATGTCATGTTTGTCAGTAGGATTACGCAAAAGAATACCAAAAGTATTTCCACGAAACTTGGTGGGAGAATGGAACACGGGCTGAGAAAGAACCCATGGTGGGTCCAGACAAAGGGGCAGATCTAGGACATTTTTATCACTTTATTTAAAAACAACATTACCCACCGATTTCCAAAGAAATAATAAATGGATCTTAATTTAAAAATCTGGCTTATTTAGGGAGTTGATATTTTTAAATGTAGAATCTGATGTGGCTTGCTTGAATTTAAAAGGAATTCAGGTTTTTGCTCAGAGTGCCGTTCTAAATTGTTGTTAACAGTGTCCAGCAGGTGGAGCCCTCTCCATAGTAATCCACTGATGTGATTCTCATAGGACGTGACATGAGGCCTTTTTAGAAAAACCTACAAACACAGATAATGGATAAAAACACACAAAGTCTGTCTAGATGTTTTTATTCAATATAAATAAATACAAAGGAGAAAGTTGTTAGGCAGAAATTACAACATCAAACCACAATAATTAACATGTACAAAACAAATAGACAGTACACATAATGGCAGGGAACTGAAATGCTTTGTGAAAATATTAATTTATCCTTCTGCTTCCTCACAGTTTCTTTAAGTGCCATGTTGTTGTTTTGGGCTTAAAAGTCACACTCCTTTAAAAAGAGCTTTTTTCTGCACAGTTCAGGGTGAGGAGCTTGTCGAGGCTCCAGTGAGAAGTTACGTGCTGCAGCATCAAACATTCACTCAGTGATGGTGAAATCATGTGTGAGTGGCTAATGAGGACAAGGACACAGGACTCGCATCCCCTGGTTAATGATTTTAACGTGAAACTGATCTGTCACAACAGCCGAGTTAGCTACAGTTTACTGGTGCTACTTTACTGTTCATATGGACTTAATAACTTCATTGTCCACTTTAGCAAAAGCTCTGCTATCCTGCCCAATGCACACGACACACACTCAACACAACAACAAAGATCCCAAAAACTCAAAGGTCAAAAATAGTGATGAAAACAGGGGCAGGACTAGGACACACGCAGACAGTATGCTGCTGTATCATATGATAAACTTTAAAAGCACACCAGGTGTATCCGCACACTTAATGTATCTAAGTTAAAGCTGACATGCAATCACTCTTTATACAGACACACAACGAACCCCCATGTATGTGTGCTGCCAAACGCCACGCAGTTTCCTTCAAGAGTGTTTGTGGTTAGTGGGAGTGTCGCAGTCCAGGACGCTCAGCTCGCACCGTTCACGCCCTCAGACGCGGGGGTGGAGCTGTTGTTTGTGTTTCAGTCTGCATTGGAAAATGTTTTCGTGGTTCTGTGGCCGTCACCTCAGAAACGTGTCCGTCACCTGAACAGTCGCTTCATGACTTGATCTCGATGACTTTGATGAAAGGGAGTGGTTTGTTGGATGAGTTGGACGGCTTGAGTTGTCTACTGCAAGAGAGAGAGAAATAATGAAGTCTGTTATTTTGTGTTCCTGGAACAGCAAGAGCACGGTTCTTCACTGAGGAATAAGGGCTACATAATGAATAAATAAATGAATACTAAAGTTACCTGTAGACAATCTGGGGGTTGCGCTCTGATGAAAGGTAGGAGTTGGACCTCTGTCCTCCCAGGAAATAGTCCATCTGGTCATGCATCTCTCGGTTCTGCACACACAGCAGTGGTCAGGGGTCAGTTCAACACAATTCAAAGAGCTTTATATATATATTTATATAAAAAGGCACAATGACACATTTTAAGACCAAAAGAAGACAATACAAAAAAGGTACATAGAGAATACAAAAATAAGTAATGAAGAGTGAAAGTGACAGTGCAGTGTAATAAATGTAGATATTAATACGGACAAACAGACAGTAGTTGCATCTCGTCTCTTCCTCTGCAGAGATCAGGTAGTGTGGGATCTGTTTTCCTTTCTCCTGTGTTTCACTGAACCTTGACCCTTGATTCCACTGAGATGCCATAAAGTCAGAGACAGAAGTTGTTCTTACCTCAGCCTCCAGGAATGCTACTTTCTCCTCCAGCTCTTTGATCACGCGGTCTCTCTCCTGGATCACCATGCGAGAGTTCTGGAGCTGAAGACGAACAAACACGCGGTCAAACAGTGAGTAAACCCTGCGCAAATATGCACACAGAGATCGAGGCAACGTGTTTGCTTTTAGTCTCACGCATGTGTGTCTCACCTGCTCAATCATGTGTCTGACTTTCCTCTGTTGGCTTTTCAGCATGTCGTCCAGATGGTGGATCTTCTCTTTGAGATTGGCCACCTCCTTCTCCAACTGTTCAGCCCTGAAATAAATCCACAGACATTAACTCTATAGAACAGTATCGGTGAATTGATTGGCAATGATTGATAAGGAGATTGTGTGGGTGTGTGTTTGTGTTTGTTTATTAGCTGACCTCTGGTCCCCTTTCTGGCCCTCCTCTCTGATCTTGCGCAGCTCGCGGAGTTCCTCCTCCCGGCTGCGGATCGTCTCCCGCAGGGTGGAGCTCTCCTGCTCCATCCCTCCCAGCAGCCTCTGGACCTCTTCGAGGCGCTGGTCTTTCCTCTCGCTGGCTTCCTCTGTGGCCTTCAACTTCTCCTCCTGGTCGCTCACACGCTCCTTCAGTCTGGTGCCCTCAGCCTGGAGGGAAAACAGGGAGTTTAGATAAAAGGTCCAAAAAGCACCGTGACATGTTTGTGGCATCGTGCTGTGTGTCTGTGTTTGTGTGTGTGTGTGTGTGTGTGTGTGTGTGTGTGTGTGTGTGTGTGTGTGTGTGTCTTACCAGCAGCCTCTCCCTCTCTTCCTGGTGTTTCTTCTCAGCTTCCTGCAGCTGCGCATACAAGCGTTTACTGACTTCCCTCAGCTTGGTCCTCTCCGCCTCATCATCCACTTCCTATGAGACAAACGATGAGATATTCAGCAAAACGGTCAAATAGAGAGAAAGATACTTTTCTGATGATGTAATATAAAATCTGGTCCGAGCTCGGTGGGTTTGGTCGTCTTAAAGAAAACAGGCGTGTCGGCGTGCGCCACTGGAGCAGTTAGGTCATGCCTATAGTGTTTCCCTCTCTATTTCAACAACACTTCAGCGGGTAAGCCGTAGCCTGAGTCACAAATAAATGCTGTAATTACATTGAAAACAATTAAGCCAAACACTGGGGCTGTCGGCTTTGTTGTGCTGGTACAAAACTCTGCTGACATACAAACCAGTAGAGGCTTCTACAGAAAGATGGAAACAATACTATTAAAAGATGAGGCATCTTTGGAATGCTGGGAACAATGAGGCCTGAACACAATAACACAGGCAGGCGGAGGAACAGCTTGTGCTAGAACAGCGTTCTCACACATTTTCAAACTCCCCGGGGATGCTGTACAGATACTGTATTTACTCTTAAGTTTCGTTTTTTATTCTCCTTTAGCCTGTATCACATCTCTGTTTGTCCTCTTTCATTTTCAGACCTCTGTTGATCTGTGTGCCTCTGGGTGCCAACTACATTGTTTAGAGAGACACTCACAGAGGACTGGGGCTATGATACTTGAGATTTGACACGTCCACATATTCTGTACATGCTGGGGGTCGCTCACGTGAGAGTCTGCTCACCTGTACGTCAGCTTTGGCTCCTCCCTTGGGGGCAGACGAGGAGCTCTTTCTGAAGGGGACGCTGACTTTCCACCCGTTTGTGTGCGACTGGGGAGAGAAAAGGAAGACGTGAGCGAGGGAAGAGTGAAAGAGGGAGATGAGAGGAGGAGAAAATGCCTTGAAGCGCACAGGACGCGAGGTCAAACAACAGCAAAGCCCAGTCAAAGTTGCCCAAAATAGACCTACCTTGTTTTTGGCCGCCATCTGTTCCCTCAGTGACTTCAGGCAGTACCTCACCTGAGGACAACAGAGAGATAATAGTAAGTGAGATGTTATCTCAGTGAGATGTTATCATAGATTATTTTCTTTAGAATATTTAAACTCTGGCTCAACACTCGACAAAGAGAAACTAAGAGTGGAAGAGACACGGACGAGAGCGACAAGGAATTTACATGATGCAAATTCTTACAGTGCCCGGGAGACAGGGTTGATACACTGCAGCTGTGTTCGTACATTAGAGAGATAGTGTCCAGAGACTGACCTCCTGTATCTGTGAAACCTCATCCGACAGCATCTTCAGGCTCTGCTGGTGTTTGTGCTGCTCTTGTCTGCGCGCCTCGAGATACACCTGGACCCGGGAGAGTCATGGATGTTAAACACCAACACAACCACAAAGCAAACACAGTAATTCACTGTAAGACTTCTATAAAACACGAGAGAACATTCGGTCCGACTCACTTTGATAACTTCCACCTGCTCTGTAGATTTGACCGGCTCGGGGGTCACAGCTGTCCTGTCGCTGGCCGGCTGCACCAGTGCGTACGCTCGTCCGACTGGCTGGAGGTTGGAGAGCAGAGAAATATTTATAAATCGTGCAGCACTTTCTCTTTCACACGCAACTCATAAACTGCCAGGACAGCGTTAGGGGGAATCTGGGGGTCAGTGTCTTGGGGGAAACTGGGATCGAACCTCCAACCTGCTGGTTGGTGGACGACCCATTTACGGCCTGACAGCAGCTGACTGTTGTGGCATCGTCTGTGATACACAAGCGTGAAGTCACTGTGGCTTTGTTTACACTAGAACAGGAGCCGGATTTGTTGTGAGTGGACGAACTGCCAAAAGTACACAAGTTTAGTAACTATTATGAAACCTCTGCTAGGAACGTCTAATTCAATTAACCTATTAAGTTGCAGTTATAATGTCAGAATAAAATGCTTCTCTCAGTTGTGTCCTCAGAAAATGATTCCAGAGTGTGTGTGTCACTCTGAGACTCACCCATAAACATCTGTTGCTTCTTTGAAAGCCGTAAACAGACTCGGTTATAACCATAAACAGAGATCGAATGAGGGAGGGAGGGGGGCGACGCTATGTGACTCCACTGCTAACTCTGGTGCTGATTCTGGTGGAACAATGGTTGTCTTGAGGCGTTCTGAGTTTGAGGGAATCGGGCTGATGAAAAGCTGATGACAGCTGTGGCATGCGTACACACCGCTGGCATCTCTACACGGTTTGTGTGCAGGAATGTGGCGTGACAGATGTGTGAACGCGCCATGGCTCGGAGCTAATCCATCACGTTTGAACTTTAAGATCCAAATATGGCCTCAACAACATCACCTTCACCGCAGATGATACATTTCTGTCTCGTGAGACGAATGTCAAAATATTCTAAAGATCTGAGGCCAATTTAAATATATTAACATATCATCTTGAATAACATAAATCTCCAAATCCTGTATTTAAACTTATCATATGCAACTTTCCAACATTATACTCTCCTCTGTCTCCCCCTGTTCTGATGTCCAGACCTCGTCATTGCTCTGCTGTTAAAGAACCTTAAGTTTAATCAGACTCAGGAAGTTCTTACCTTGTCCCGGTGCTGCTCTGTGCTCCGAGCTGCCTGGCTCTGGTCGTGCAGTGTGAGCCGCAGCCGCCTGCACCCCTCCTGAAAAAGGCAACGTAGAGAGGAGAAGATGAAGCGACTTCACAAAGAGACCGTTATGTGATGACATGGAGAGACTGATTGAGGACTATTTTGAGGAGGAGAATAAAGAGGAGGAGAGACTGAGTCATACTCCACATAAGGAGGGGCGGGGGGACAGCTAGTAAAAGAGAGGGGTACGAGCGTCACAGTGAGAGTGAAAGTTTTCCCCAGCTGCACTGAGACAGACTGTTCGGTTTAAATTGTGAGCTATGGACGTCAGAGGGACTTAGGCGGAAATCCTCCAGACGCTCGCAGCCAATTGGAGGCGGCTGCTGGATTTCTGGCAAAGTGGGCAGAAAATGTAATGTTGAGCAAGACACAACATTTCCAAGGCAACGACGGCTCACAGAAGCCATAAACTATCTGGCATGTATGATAGGGAGGAGTAGGTCAGAGGCAAAACTTTCGAAAAAAGCAAAAGACACAAACCTCCAAGGTTTTTCTTCAAATTCTTTAACAGTAAAAGCCTCAAACTGGATGTAACCGTGTGTGTGTGTGTGTGTGTGTGTGTTCCAGCTCAGGGAACCCCCTTATAAGTGATGTCCAGTGAGTGTGTGTCCGAGGACAAATATGCGGATGTGAGGGAGGAAGGTCAAAAACATTATACAACTCCCTCCAGCCAACGCAAACCACTCTGTTTATCTGTGTCCTCCTGGTGTTTGGTTAATGTCGCCTCACAGACATGAAACAGGCCGAGAGAGAAGAAATGGCTGCAACATTCTCCTGGGGTTAAATAACTGAATAGATGCACACAATAGATTTTTTCTTATTTGAATGTTATAAATGCTAACTTTTTAAACTTTTTTTAAACTTTTTGGGGTATTTTATCCTTTAAAGTAGCCTTATAAAGCTTAAAGTGCATTTTTTTCATGAAATTGGAACATCTACATTCCTGTGACATGACTGAAATCGATGTGCGACTGCTTATTCCAAAATCATGAATTGACTTTTAAACTTCATTGTTTTTGCCATTCAAAGTGAATGAATGCTCTTTTACTGTAGAGAACCCCTGATATGGAGAATGCCTCGGCCTTGATGTAAACCAGACGGGGGAAATGAACTGCGTTGCCTAATACAATGATAACGTGTGGAAAGAGGTTATGAAAGAAAAGCCATGTGCTCTATAGACGAGGCCTTTATGATAAGCCGGGTATCTACTCAGGAAATATAGTCATGGAAAAAAGAGGTGAAGAGAGAGACGAGCAGATTGAGTTGAAAACCATGAAAAAGACAGGAATAAGAAAGTAAACAGTCAACAAGAGGAAACAGAGGAAATAGCCTAATAATGGATAGGGTGGGGGTCCAACTATAGGACAAACAGAAGAATTCCCCCTCTTATTCAGCATGGCTTCCTCTCAGATTACAGTAACCTGAAAGCTAGGCCACAGCGAATAAGGGAAGAAAAGAGAGGAGGTGGGGGGGGGTGAGAAGAAGGGAACAGTGCGCGGTTTGTTAGGAGGGAATCCGTCATTATACAACTTCTTTGGCCCTTCGTAGACGAGCAGACAAAGACTGAGCTAATCCTCGCTGTGCCATCGACGACTTACACGCTGGTCTGTTTTCTCTTTTATATTCACACACACACAAATGCTGTCTATACCACCCTCAAAGCCAACCTGTAATACAAGACTTCTTGGGAACACACACAAAGGAACCTGTTGAATGTGCACAGTGACGCAGGCATGCACACGCACACAGGCGCTCACATGCAGGAAAACACACACACGGATGCACATTGCAAGTCAAAGTACACATTACCTTTATAACAGGGCAGAAACCTGAAACTAAACACACACACACACACACACACACACACACACACACACACACACACACACACACACACACACACACACACACACACACACACACACACACTGCGTCCACACTGCTGGGCACAGACAAAAGGGGCACAACAGATCACAGGGCATGGCCGAGCTGAAAGGCTTAGAGGGCATGAAGACGCTTTTGTTTTGGACCGTGGCATCAGGAGGCCTGTAAATCATCAGCGTTAAATTAGCTGAGGGGTGACTGCCTCCCTGAGAATGTCCCTGATTAACAGCCAGAGCTTCTGAATGTGGGACAAGACTCAGAAAACATCCCTCGGAGCTGTGGCGTTTTAAAAGGAGACTCCCTGATATTAAATTTCTCAACTCAGGAAACCTAACTGTAACGCATCCTGTCGTGCCTTCAGGTGCCGTGTCCTAAATAAAAAAAAAGTGTGTGTGATCACTTCATCCTTTAAATCCCTCTGTTCCTCTCAGGCACTGCTTTCCTCTCCCTGCTGCACAGATGTCTCTCTTGTCTTCCGTCCAACCGCATCAGAAACCTCGGCCTGTGACACCCTGAGCCGACAGGTGCGAGCCGACAGGGGCGAGGGCTGAAGGTGTCATTTCAAATCTTTGGTATCCAAACAATACCCAAGTTTCAGTGCCTTACTTTATATGAGGGACTTTAAAAGGAGGAACATATTTGAGCAAAGAATCCGAGACTAAGAATGTCAGCATTAGTGCCAACTTTCAATTTCTCACACTTATAGTTACTCGATTCATTTCGGCCACTGCTTGACAGTTACTGAAGTTCAATGCTCAGCCTTTGCAGGTACTGGTGAGTTTTAAGAAACGCTGCAACGATAAGTGATCAATCAATCAATCAATCAATCAATCAATCAATCTATAGAAAATCATGGCAACTATTTTTATAATCTTTAAGTGACTTTTCATGCAGCCTCTGAGGATTTGCTGTTTTTCTTTGTCATATCCATGTGTGACCATAGGCTTAATATAAATATATATCTTGATATAAATTACCCAGACTGTGACTCAATTAATAGAGAAAATAATCAGCTAATCTGAAAATAGCTGTTGCCGCCCTGGTTTTTGTTAAATCTTTTCAAACATCTACTCACTCACATCAGCTGTGTGTCTGAGGTTAGTGAAGGTTCGTAATGTCTGACTGACGGAGGCCTCGACCTTCGTCAGTCGTCAGTCGGTGTCAACTAAAAGCTCCAGTCAAAGGTTTGGTAAATTTCAAAGGGAAGAGCTGAGCTGAGGTGTGAAGTGAAGAGCTGAGTGGTTTGCGTGTGTCTCATCATCATGTGTGAACTAGAAAGCAGAGACACCTCCTCCAGGAACACGGATCTATAACGTGACGTGCGTCATCTTAATATCCGTATTAATAACGTCTGTGGCTGTTTCTCCCTGCTCAGCGTGGCGTACGAACCAGGTGTGCTGCAACATGCTGCCGTCGTTCATCTACATTAACGCATTTCTGTCACGCTTGGCTGATTCCCAGCCAGTGATGTCAGCCACTCCTGACTGAGAGGGTGTCTGAGGATGAGGACAGATAGAGGGAATGTGTTGAGTCACCCGCTGCAGGGAAACTAAACGTCTGCATTGATGAATAAATGTGTAAAATAAAAGTCACTGAAACTTTCTAAACAGGTATTTTCATAGAGGGCCAATTGTGCCACGATAAAAGATATTTCAAATAATACCTGCCACAATAACAGAACCTTTTGTTTCCATTTGGTTTCACGTATGAACTGAAGGCCGGGCTCTGCTACACCAGGTACATTCCTCCTCCACACGTTTCCTGATGAACTGTCAGGGCGTCACTTTGGTGAATAATCTCTCTGTGCTATGTTTCGTGTGGAGGTGAAATACCTCACCCTCACCTTCCTTATTTAGCCTGACCTGAATCACCGTATCTCATATGTAAATAGTGTAGGCGTGGGACTGTTTGACTCTTGGATCTGACGTTGATAAAGATGAATTCGTGCTGTGTTTGAAGCCGATCGCTCGCATGTCATAATGTGAATGTGAAGTGTGACAGATTAGCAGAGGCTGGACAAATATGGAGTTTCTCTTTAGTTTTATGGCACTTTTGTCATGAAGTGTGTGTGTGGTGCTGCCCTTTGTACACTCTGACCTCTCTGTAGGTCCAACAGTCACACAACTGGAAGTGACAGAAAGGCTAGACTGTTGACACAACTGTATAATCTGACTCTCTGTCGGCACTAATCTTAATCAGCTATAGGGTTTATTAAACAAAATCATGGCTGAATGTTTTCTCTGTAGAACACGTTTCTGAACAACACAATGTGATGGTATCAGCGGTCTGGTGTGCTGCTGACTGCACAATGGGCACTGATCTTTTCTTCTTCAGGTAAATCATTAAGCCAGCAGAGCCACAAACAGGGGATAAAGCAGGTGCGCTCAAACAACTATCCTGTAGCAAAGTACACGGAGTGAGTCAAGCAAGTGTCTTCCGCTGTTTAATCCTGTTAAACCAAACTGAACATGCACAGGTGGTGCACATGCTGCACGAGCAAAAAGCTTTTACACGTCCTGCGACTTGTGACTGTCACGACTGCGACTGTAAGCCCATAACTGATGTGGGCAGGAGGCACAGATGTTATTTGGACTAATTCTGAGCCTTAATGGGGGAGGAGGGACTAATACTTTAATTACTACAAGGCCAGAGACTTTACTGTAAACACACTTGGTGAAGACTCTCAGTTATAAGGCTGGACGATTGTATCAAGATAAACATTATTCATTAATCAATTTTAATTATTATTATTACACATGCACCCCATTATTTCTTTTAAGTTAAAGGACCCATTTTTCAACTCCACGTGAAAAACAGCGAAACTTTTTCAAAACCATGAATAAGAAACATCTCAATATGTATTGGACTTATGCAGTTCATTACAAAACCACACACGTCCTCTACACGTCCAGTAAAGTAAATGAAACAGATTTTACTGAAAAAGTATCATCATAACTTCACAAAAAAAATAGAGAAGTGAGAAAATTGTGTCTAACGAATATCTGGATCCTTTCTTCCTGATAAAATCGTTCATGTTTCATTCATTTTTGACACAGAAATACACAAATCTTGAAAATAAAACCAGTAACTTACACCATGGTCTTGATTTCTGATGTCCTCAAAGGTGCACAGACTTCTCGTGACTCCGTTCATCTTTGATTGAAATACGATAAATGCCGCACAAACAAATAAATAAACGAATAAAGTAAATAATAGTAATAAAACGAGCTTCCTCCTTCAGAGCGTCAGTCTTCTGTGGTGAACGTCGACGGTCCTGCTGCTGTTAAAAGTCTCCAGACCTGCGGACACACCGGTCTCTCTCCACTCAGCACATTGTTGCTCACTTTTCTCATGACGTCAATGTGTGGGTGTGCCTAAGCGAAGCAAAGCAACCCGCCCACAGAGAGAGAGAGAAAGAGCAAACAATAACCTCAAGTAACTTTACATCATCATCATCATCATCATCATCATCATCAACACATGATTCAGGGAGGGAAGGTATAAGATAATAAGGTAATAGGTAGAAAGGTAATAAGGTTTGAAAGAAGTAAAAGAGTCGGATTGTCCTCTAGTTGGACTCTGGATGATCCGCTCCAGCTAAATGTTGCCCAGTGGGAACACAGATCAGTTGACCTATTACTTATTGATTGGAAAACGTGACACCCCCTGAGTTAACCTGTTTCAAACGCGTCTCCTGCAACAACAAGGCAGCAGAAAGCAGGGTATTAAATCCAGTGATTTATATATATATGTATATAGTTTTATATAAAATTTCCAATCATTAGGTGATTAAATTAAATTGAATTGACACAGAAAACCAATGTAACTTTTGTGCAACTGATACATAATAATAATATAAATACATTATTTATTTAACAATGGCTCTGCAAATTGATATATGTATGAAGATGAATAAAAAAAAACTATTTAAAACACCTTCTTATTATTCTTACAAATTATTGACTCCAATGAAAAAGAATAGTGGTAAACATTCAAAATCAGTCACCTATATGGTTATTTATTTAAGGTGACATTTACTTCCCCACTAGAGGGTTTAATGGAACATCCTGCATATTGATTTAGTTAACCTTGGAATCTTCGATCATTAATGTTGTACAACAGGAGTCACAGAGGCCTCACAAAAGGAACAGTGAGCACTTCTCTGCTGGCATGTGGCTGCAGCTGATCGGGACCAGGCCTAAAATTGGATTAAGACTTTAATGACATTAATGGCTGTTGAGGAGCAGACAGCAGCTCACTGTGGCACAAGAGAAGACGGCGCTGAGTGAATCTGAAACCGGAGCAGAAACGACACAGGCACAAACATGGACATAGAAGGAGAGAAATGTTCCCATGTTACGGTCGTCGCGCCTGAATGAAAATCATTAGGTAACGGCTGAGGGCTTTTAATAAGTGAGATATTTCCACATAAGTCTTCACTGTGATGAATTCCAAACCAAGAATGTAGTTAAGCTTCTCATCAGAGCAGGAGTTCATTTTTACTGGTTGATTTATCATTTGGAATGAAGCTCACCCACCCACACACACACACACACACACACACACACACAGACTGACAAACACATCTGAACATAACCACACAGTGTCATCATGTGTCCCACGAAACAACATGAGCCATAACTATGTGTTTACATCACACAGCTGACCACACACACTCAGACAGACTGAGCCACAGATCAGACGGTTGTGGGGTTTGTGTGTTTACATACCTGCACGTCTGAGATGATGGAGTGAGTCAGAATCCTTCTTCACCCACTCTGTGTTTTCTCATGTGACTTTAACGGCCTTCTTATCTTTTGGAACCCATTCTAAGCTGTGATATCTGGTTGTTAACCCGATTGAGTATCTACAACAATCTGTAAAGGTGTTTTAGGCCCAAAGATTATTACCATCAATTCCACTCCTTTAGTATCATCGTAGCCCGACTTACCAGAGAGGCCATGTCGCTGGAATTTTCAGCTGAATATGTAGTTAAATTAACAGTTTAAAATCCAGTGTAATGTCGTGTTGCTCCATCACAAATGAACATCTATCCATCCATCTATTCAACCATCTTTTCATCCATCTAGTCATCCATCATCAAAACGCTCATCCCGTGAGGGTCACAGAGGTTGGGGTTAGGGGGGGGAACCGTAGATGGGTTACAAGCGTATTAAGTTTTATATCGTTATTTATATTTTCATCTGATCTCTCATTCTATGCATGGACAACACACACAAACAGTACATTAAATAATTTCTAGTTCTAAGGTCACATTCCTGTTTCCTCTTACTTTCCAAGTCTAACCTATATGTGTGTATTTTAATAAGTTCAGTTTGTTCTCTGTTAAGTGTGAGTGCACCTGCGGTTCGCTACTAACATTGTACTGTGTGCAATGACAGGAAAGGTATCTACTGTCTGTCTGTCTGTGGGAAAACAACTGTGACACTTCATTATAAAGGGCTGATTATTTCATGGAAAGTTACCTAGAAAGAAAGATTATAATAATAATAATGTATATATATATATATAGGTTTATTGGTGTCCATGAGATATTAGTAAAATTATTTCAGTGCTTTTGTATTCCTGCCTGGTTACCGTGTGCTGTTGATATTTATAGAACTGACATATTGAAATTAAAGTCTTTGCGCCACCCTCTATGTTTAGTGTCATGATATAATTAAATACATTATCATATCTTTTGTCTTCAAATCCGAACGAGACCTGCATCCAACACATGGAAATATTTTTAAACCTGCGGTGAGGCTACGTGCTGACTGAACAACAGCAACTATGCTGTAATAGCAAACACATCACGATTTCAAAACACAACACACCCAGTGATTAGCAAATCAGCGATCGGCTTTTAGGTTGTGCCTGGAAAACTGGAATGTTATGGAAACCCAAACCCACCCATGGAAAGTATGTTCCCTCATAATTTATAGGCCAGAAAAACAGGTACTGTACACGTTGTGTTGGTGCGTTCATGTTTTGATACACTGGAAGGCGTAGTATCATGCATGTTACATCTGGTTCAACAGAAAAACACTGCAGGTGTGACTTCATGCCCCCCCCCCCCCCCCTAAAAAATGTTCCAAGTAAAGATTTTAAAGCTTAAATTCCCGACAACCAGCAGGAAGAAAATACCGTTTTCTTCAGATCCATCCCACAATAGCACAGAGGGAGGTAGAGTAAGTTTGTCAAAATCAGCAAGAGACTCGTACACTTCTGACGCACAATCGCAAATGTTGTGTCTCAAAATAGCAGGAAAGTCGTGTTATGAAAGTGCCAAATAGGATGTGAACATGTAAAAAGCCAGGGAGCTGGTGGCATGTCCCTGCAGGGTGCTGACTTTCATCTATCCACTGGATGTGAGAAAAACAGAACACTAACCCGAACCCTACGCCTGAAGTCATAAAAAGTCTTTCTATTTATTGTGTGAAGATTTTACTGAGAATTGTGAGTTGGTGGATCAACAGTTGTCAGTGTTTATTGGGTTTTTCTTCTCATATCAGATTGAGTTTCACCAACGTCTTATTTACGTTTCCTTGAACCTGTTTTTCACACAGATCTCTGCTGACATTCTTGACGTGCCTCACCCTGTGGTGCTCCTGGCAGCAGCAGCTCATCCATCACTAGCTTCAGTACCACGGCCTCTGGATCCTGATCACACACTGAGACCTGGATCCCGATCACACACAGAGACCTGGATCCCTATCACACACACACATCTGGATCCTGATCACACACAGAGACCTGGATCCCTATCACACACACACATCTGGATCCTGATCACACCCAGACACCTGGAACATACACACACGTTTCATTTGTCTTAAATCTACCTCAGGAGTGGTGTGGTATTTCCCTGCCTCTCGTACAAGGCTAAAATGTTTCTAACCTCATTGTTGTTGTCCCTCTTCTCCCCTCTCTCCCCCACGTCTCTCCTCTCATCCCAACCGGTCGAGGCAGATGGTTTGCTCGTTGTGTGAACTGTTGGGTTTCTCAGTGCATCGGGTTCAGAGTCAGGACGTCCTCTCCGCCGGATTGCAACTTGTACTGATGATTTATGACCTGCAACATGGCAGCTTTACAACGCAGCTGGTTGTGTCATGTGAAGGAACCTATTGTACCCAGCAGAGAAAGTTACTGTAGCTGTATATCTCTGTTAACTACCTTGCTTTATCTGCTTGCTATGTGTGTGTACTTGTACAAACATCTTTGTGAGGACCATTTTGAGCCTGCAGACCTGATGGAGAGACACAGTATTTTGTCCGGCCTTCAATTTCTGACCCACCTCTAAATGGCTGTTTGAGGGTTAGACTTGCTTTTATGGTTATGGTTAGAATTAGATTAGTGTCAGGCATTCAGCTGTGATGGTTAAGGTTGTGGTGAGGGGCGATTTAGTTCATTTGACCTCCTGTTCGTGAGTTGTCGTGTGTGTGTTGTAGAACTGTGTTTTGTTAGTTTGCAGCCGAACAGATAAAAACCGAGGCCTTATCTGCTCATCCAGGTTTACAGGAGAACAACTGTCACCTGAATGTGTCCATAAACGGGAAAATGTCCGTCCCCTTGTATCATCAGCAGAGATTCTTTCAATTCTGCAGAAGGAGATAAGGGAGTGAAACATTAACACTGACATGCTTGTCAGGCTGGTGCAGGTTCAGTGGATCTTAACGCCCTGCTTCTGCTACAGTGGGTCACATATAGAGTTGTGTTTTAGGGGATAATGTAGTTTTCCTGTGTTACTGGACGATGTTAGATTCCCTACAAGCCTCTACAAGGATGTGTATCGTTCAGTACCAACAGCATCTCAGCTCTACACCCTAGGTGCAGTTAAGAAGATGTTGAACTTACTAAGGCGTCACACGAATAAGTGAGAGAAAATATTTGTTTCGACATTTTCTCACAGGTTAATAACTTTGACACAGCGTCACTATGAATACTCTGGAAGTGTCCGTGTGGATTAAGGCACACACCACACACTGATAATAC
Organism: Verasper variegatus; assembly: GCA_026259375.1. NCBI lineage: Eukaryota > Metazoa > Chordata > Actinopteri > Pleuronectiformes > Pleuronectidae > Verasper > Verasper variegatus. Next base: position 14,934,695 of record CM048048.1, read on the forward strand.
CTATTATGTGCTTAACCAGGTTCATGACCAGTGAGGTTCACACTTGCGCAGAACTCAGGTTTACATAACAGACATTAACTCTAATTCCACAGTAGTGATGATGCATTTCCACTTGATGACAGATAAATTATACAGAATTACATATTCTCTGTAATATCTTTGTTTTAAAAGGGGAAATGTCCAAAAATAATGAGGAAATTGTGTATCCTGAAATATAGATTTAAGTCACCTTATTTGCTTATTTCCTTATTTGAAATATTACAAAAAGTAACTACACAGTAAAAATGTTTTTAATATTCTGTAATAATGACAAAGCTTAAACGGATTATTTTAACTTGATAGTTTTATTGTTTGTAAATTTATACTCAATAGAAAAACTATTCTCTGAAGTACAGGTACATTGTGAAACTTTTCCATTCAACAATTACAGTAAATACCAGCACCTTCAATTCAACATATGTATATTCAGCTGTCTAACAAATCATATACGTACCATTTTCACTGGAATCACAGAGAGAGAAATGTTACATTGCAGCAGAATGTAAAACAATTATAAGTTCAACTGATTATTCAAACTGTTTCCAAAACCAGTTTAAGACTCAAATCTACAAAATTTTACAACAAAAATAATTCTGATAATAACAAGTCAAATTAAAAATCATTTAAGGCAGTGTAATGAAAGGGATGGACACGTTTTATAAAGGGAATGCATAGAAGTTGTGCAGCTTCAATCAAACATTTTCTACGACACAGTGAAGATATTTACTTTTGTTGCTTTGAAAGTGGAAAACCATTTGAATCCTTCATGTTCTGAAGGAAAGATGCTTGTTAGGCACAGATCTCTCTGTCGTCAGAGTTATGGAACAAAACTCCTGAGATCCTACATGGTCGCGTCTTTACTGAGAAACCTCTACAGAATAATGATTCAATTAATTAACTTTTGTACCAACATGAGGCTTCTCTCACATATGTGCCATTTATTACTGGCTTGAAAGAAGAACCTGTGTCCTTGTGTAAATAAATCCATTTGAAATGCTATAATAGTGTCATATTTTATAACGTACACCATGTGACAGTGAAGACTGGAATGTGGAGTAAACTCTAAACTACAGGACAGACGTAAAAAATAAATATTTTGTTTTCAGTAAACAAAATCCAGATTTCATTCAGCAGGAATCATTTGCAGTACTTAAACCATTAGAGCTGGTTATGCAAATTCATTTGAGGGTTATTTTGTTGCATTGCTCGCAGTTTTCATTCCATTGTGGCTTTAATAATCACAGTGTCGACATTCAGTCCTTGTTTTCTGACCTGTGCACGGTAGAGAATTACTGAGTTCAGCCAGAAAAAAAAAAGTCTAATATGTAAACTTTTTACACCAGGAAATGAGAGTATAAGTTACCCTTCAGTCAAAGCCAGACATTGATGAACAATCTTAACCTTAAACTGGTCTGAGACGTATTGGCTGTGTACGATGTACATGATTAGGAATTGTTCCAGTTGTACCGTGGAGAACATCTGAGCACATTGTAGACGACTGAAGTGAATTCCCCGAACAGAAGAGGATGTTTTGTTTCCTTCTGTTCAATCGAGTGTGGAAAATCTCTCCCCTGCTAATTTCTACAATGTGTACTTTATATGTAGTTCATACCATTCTGCCTTTTGGCTTTACTCCCAAACTACAAACCATGGATCCTACACTACCCTCTATCACTGTTTCCTCTCTCCCTGTCCACAAAGTGCTGCCTCAACAGGAGCTGGTCTGGAGGTTGCCCTCCGTGAGGATGGAGGTGATGTTGGTCGGGTCATAGAAGCTGTCGTCATCATCTGAGCTCAGGGCTGAATCCAGAGCTGGACGCATTGCTGCCTGAGCTTTCCTCCTGTGACACATCATTATCACATCATCATTAGAATCATCACTGTTATAATTTACTACTGAAACACGCAGCTACTCTGTCATCAGTGGCATTATTTGCAAACGTTAATGTTACTAGGTGATTACAGTGCTCCCTCTGCTGGTCATATCAAAGAATAACATGTGACATACATGAGTAATGTCCCATTTGAGTTTAATGAAATTCTTTCTCCCACGTGTGTGACTGCTGATGTTTTACGCACATCAATTCGTGAAATACTGCACCTCAGGGAGGCTGAGTAAATCTCCACCAGGTGTCTGTAACTGTGTGTCACACACACAGTTCACAGGAATTAGCTTTTCATTTTAATTTCTGCTTTACTCATTCTGTGATGCAAGAAAGAGGAGGTGGTGTCTCTAAAACACACACACACACACACACACACACACACACACACACACACACACACACACACACACACACACACACACACACACACACACACACACACACACACACACACACACACACACACACACACACACACACACACACACACACACACACACACACACACACACACAAAATGACCCAAGCCCATCCAGATTACAGACACATGCAGAGTAAAAACACAGCCCACGTGAATTAACCCGACCCAAACCTGAAAAAAATCACACAAGAAGTTTGTTCCAAACCAAAAGCTCAACATTGAGTAAGAAATTGGATGAGATACCGTAAAACTCAGACAAAGAAAAGCAAATGCTTACTTGAGCTCAACCTCCAGAGCTGTGACTCTGGTCTGCAGGGCGTCTTTAAACTCCATCTGTTCCTCCATGTCTCTCTGAGCCTTTCTCCTGAGACCATCGATCCTTTCCAGCTCCGTCTCTCCTTCATCCACCTGCCTCTTCAGAGCCTTCACCCTCAGAGCAAACTGCAACGTACAACAAGGTTAAAGTTTAGTTTTCAGTAAAGGCAATACTGACATCCAGTGGCTGGTAAACATGTGTACCTGGTCTCTTTGTTCAGTGTGTGTTTGTCGCTCCTCATCCAGCATCATACCGAGGTCTTTAAGTTTCCTCTCCAGACGACGTTGAGATGCCAGGACAGTGTTTTTATCCCTTTTCATAAGCAGGAGAAGAACAGAGCATAAGACATAGAAGCATGTTAATGAATATCATTCTCTGCATCTCTGCTGATAAATGTAATAATATGGAACTGAATATTTTAGCAAAAGGGGGAGTTTCCAATACCAAAGCTCACTTATTTCATCATAATCAAAAACTCAAGCAATACAGTCAAATCACACCAACTTTAAGTTACAGCCCAAATTATGGCTCCCATCATTCCTATTTTGAAAATAGGATAAATCCTATCCTATCCTGGTCAGATAAATGAAAACCCACATTGGGGATAACCACCAAAATATAATTATAAATTCTTCAGTATATAGATGAATATTCGATTCAAACAAAAGAGGGAAAATGTGGTTCAGAGTGAGGAAGTTTTCCTTCAGTTGCACTCTACCTTTCTTCGCTGCGTAGGCGTTCTTCAAGCTCTAGGATCTTGTTCTCCAGCTGAGAGACTCCGGCTGAGGAGCGAGACTGGCCCTCCATGTCAACAACACGACTCCTCAGCTCCTTCAGCTGCCGCCACAAACACGGACAAACACACAAGGAGAGTCAGGTGAAAGCTGCTGATCACAAATATCAGCAAACACAGGTGTGTCGTCTGTGCACATACATGTCTCTCCATGGTGTTCTTGTCCAGCTCCAGGTCCTGTTTGGAGGACCTCTCCTGCATGAGCTCAGAGCGGAGCTGATCGATCTGGTCTCTGCTCCTCGTCATCCGCTCTGTAATCATCTCCGCACTGCTTCTCTCCTCCTCCAGCTCCAACTCCATACGCTTCAGCTTGTCCTGATAAGAGCCGAGAGGTTCTGCTTCGTTAAGTGCTCAGAAATCGTGCACTGGATTTAGCTCAAGTGAGAGATTAGATAGTGTCAAGCTTGGACAGAACTGTTCCATTATGTCTAGTTTTGATACAGACGTTGTTGAATCTAAAGCCATGAGTGTTTAATTTACATTTAAATTCACATGTACAGACCGTCCTACTAACAATGAATGCACAGCAAAACCATTAACGACTGGTATCTGCGTTGCCATTGTTCATTTTCCCAAATGGTTTATTCCCCGTAACCAGGTGGTAGACATGTGCTCATATCGTACCTCCAGGATCCGGATCTCCCGGGTTTTCTCGTTGTGGTTGTTTTTGCAGGCCTCCATCTCTCCCTCAAGGTGGCGCAGTCTGTTGGTGAGAAGTTCTTTATCCAGCTGGTGGTTGTCTCTCTCCTCACACACAAGCAGGATCTCTTTCTTCTGCCGTGACATCTAGTAAAGTTTATCGTATAATTAGAAATGCTCTCTGTCAAACGGAATGTTCATCAGAAGAAAATTATATGATAGTATTATATTATATAATCAGCTTTGCATGAATACAATCGGTGAAGCATTCACAATGGATAGTATATGTCTAAACATATTCAGACCAGACATGATTTTCATAATGAAAACCAAATAAGCGGGTAATCATGCAAACAAACACTTAAAACAAACGTCCGAACACAAACACACACTTCTTCCTCCAGTCTCTTTAGATTTGTGTGGCTTCTTTCGAGCTCAGTCTCAGCGTTGTTTCCATGACGCTGCACCTCATGCATTTCCTTGCGTGCTCTGTCTCTCTGCTCCTCCAGCTGAACCCTGAGAGCCTGTGCCTCCTCCCTTGAGGACATGGTCAGAGACTCGTGCTGACAGGGAGGGAGAGGGGACAAAATGAAAAACACAGTGGATGAATATTTTGTGCTGTGTGTGTCCTCTGTTGAGCAGCTGGATGCTGCGGGCTGCACAGGCCTTTCTCACCTCTTTGTTGAGTTTCTCCAGAGCTCTCTCCTGCTGCCGTTTGGCTTCTTCCAGCTGGTTGATGCGCTGTCTGAGTGTCTCCTTCTCTTTCTCTGTATCCTCCAGGCGCAGGCTGTGTTCACGGTGCTCCTGGCTCAGTCTGGAGGCTTTTCTCTTGGCCTCATCTAGCTCAGATCTCAGGCCTCTCACCTCAGAGTGGAGGGCGAGCTCTGTCTCTGAGCTCTCTGTGGTGCTGGCCTGCAGCTGAGCCTGACGAAACCACAGAGGATTTGCAATTATGCTTCGATGCATCTACTTCTTGCAGGGTATCTAACACGCTGAGCTGAACAGTGTTGTGTGGGAGGATGTAATGTTACCTCTAACCGGGAGAGTTTCTCTTTGAGACGTGCGTTAGCGTCTTTCTGCTCCTGCTGGGAATCTTGAAGCGACTTAAGGTCCATCTGAGCTCTACCGATTTGTGTTTTTCTGCTTTCCACTTCCTCTTCAGCCAATAAGAGTTTCTCTTTGAGCTGATTAGCTTCCATTCCTGCCTCCACAAGCTTCTGCTCTAGCTCCGAGATGGTGGATGGGTCTGGGAGCTACAGGCAGGAGGAAAAGGATTTAGACAAAACAATAGAGATGATTCTAACCATCTAGTCATGCAAGTCCATCTGCCACATACATGTTACCACACAAAACCTCCTAAATGATCTATTTGTTGCTCTGTGAGTTTAAACTAACCTGCTTATTTTTCTCCTGTGCCTTGGCATAGTCTTCTTTAGCCCTCTGCAATTGGCCCTTGAGCCTGTCGATCTCATACTTCAACTCTGCCTCTTGGTTCTGGTGAGTTTTCTTTATGGAGATGACCTCCATAACCTTCCTGTCAAACTCCGTCCGGTGCTTCTCCACCTCAGTCTTTGCCTTCTGCAGATCAGCATTGTATCTCTGGAGCTCCTGGACAGAAGTATGAAGACTTTGATGTTGTATTTTTTTGTTATTCACCCATGCATCAGTGATGGTCTAAAGTTGTGAAAGCGTTCACTGCACCTGGTTGAGAGACTGGGTGTGGGTGGGGTCTGGTATCTGTTGTTTCATGGTGCTCACTCTCTCCTGGAGCTCCTTCAGTTCCTCCTCAAACTCCTCTTTTTCCAGACGAGCTTGCAGGAGTCTGAAAATGTGAACATACGAGTGATGTAAGCCGACTGCACCAATATAGTGTTACTGCTTAATAAGCTGATCTGTAGCTGTTGGATTGTACAGGTGAATCATGACAGAAAAGATTTATTTTGTTGTGGTCAATGAGCAAATAAATCATTATTTAATCGTCAAAAACAGGAAATACATCAGCCTTCCCTGTTTTTTTATCTTAACACTCAGGATTAGACCATCCACACCTCTCTCTGTATCTGTACAATGAAGAAAACTCTAATGTAAAAATGTTGTGTGTGGCTATTAAGCATCATTGCTGCTCAACCAAAGAACTAAATATGGTCCATATTCCCATTGGGACTCATGCCCTCAGGTGTTCATGGTCCATATTTGAGCTCAGATCACGTGTGGATGGCCTTGGCACTACAGGGATACAGCACAGCTAGCCACATCTACAGCTATCTAGACACAAATGTGGATCAATTAGTGACTCTCACGGTGCTCCAGGAGTGATGGGTGGCTCTCTGACAGAGAGGGAGAAACATTGACAAAGTAGAATGCAATAAGAGAGGAGATGGACACACATTAGTAGTACAGCAGATGCAAAAATGAAAAGATGTGAGGGTGACAAAAATCCATGTCAACGTAAACATTGGAAATCCCAAACCCAGGAAAGTACTGATGAATACACTCTGTGGTTCATTTGATGTGTTTAAATGTCTTTGAGACTCACTCTTGCTTAGTTGTTCGAAGTTCATCTCTGGTGGAGTGAAACTGCTCCATCCAGTGGCCGCTCTCGTCTCGACAGTCCTCCAACTGCTGCTGTAGAGAGCGAACCGATGCATTGACACGCAAACGCTCGGATTCGATCCCTGCATGAGACTGAAACAGGAGACAGAAGAGTTGAGAGCATATTGTATTGTATCATTTCATAAATAGACATCAGTAGTTTTTCTGCGTTAACTGTGCACATTTCAAGAATGGGCATTAACTCTCAGCAGGCATGCCGACCTAACACCAGCACTCACTGTTTATAGTGCCTGTAATTCGTGGTGGGCATGAGAGAGTGCCTGGACTGGGCTCCCCTGCCACAGTGAGGGAGGGAGACATTGACGGCTTTGTCTACACACCTGAGACACCTGCTCCATGCTGCTGCGGAGCTTCTCCATGTCCACACTGTACTGCTCTCTGAGGGCCTCTATCTCTTTGTCATGTGTGGCCACCTCTTCCTTTAGTGCCCCTTTCAGAGCTGTGAGCTCCCTCTCTCTCTGTCTCAGTGTCTCCTCCAGCTTGTGTTTCAGCTGGCAGACCTCCATCAGCTGGGCCTGACAAGATATCAGGTCCTGCAGACACAGGGAATGTACAGTGTAAACGCTTGATACGCTTGACCAGTCAGCATACTATTATTTTATTAAATTTAATATAGCTTTTAACCGCAAAAGCTTTCTCAGCTATTCAAACTATAAATGTGTTTTTTAATCCAGTGGTGGTGATTTGTCCCTGTTCATCAGTGTTTCATTGGTACCGTCTTGTTGCCGTTATCTCTTCTCAGTTCGTCCTGAAGCTCAGCCAGCTGGTCCTCCATCTCTCTGACTCGTGCCTCTGCATTCTCCCTATCCATCCTGAGCTGAGTCAGCCTGCGAGAAAAGGAGCATAGACATTACGTCTTTGAATTCAAATGACAATACAATACTTGTTTGGCCGCATGAATGAGATACAGTAACTGCTTGTTCGTGGAATTGTGAGAAGTGTGTGCGTGAAAACAAAGTAGGTTCATTATTACCCTTCTTACTCCTGACCACAAAGACTGGTACCATGTCTATTCATGCTTTCTTCTGTGTGTGTTTGAGTGTGCGAGTGTAATAATGCCCTCACTCTGATTGTGTTTCATTTAATTCTGTCTTCTTTCGGTCCAGCATCTCCCGCAGTTGCAGGTTTTCATCCAGACAGGACTCCAGCTCAGCTTTCAGGGCGGGATCCGAGTCCTACACACAAGCAGACATGATGAATAAATGAGAGCAGTGAAACATGAGACGTCAGGTAGCTCTGGTAGCATAAACAATGGGCTTTTAGGAAATGCTAAAGCGGGCCTGCATTTGCCAGTCCGATCAATAGGCATAAAGGATTAAGTTCTTAGGGCTATTAGAGATTAAGACCTGCCCAACTTCCTTAAACTCACATTTGATGCGTCATTACTGAGGTTAGATTCTTCTGTGTGTGCACCTCTGACCAGGCTGGAGGGCTTTAGGGATTAATCAGAGGATTAATCTGAAGCACACTCCAAGGAACCCCCAGGCTTCCTGGCTAGATTATTCCTTCACTTGACAGTGGGTGCTCTCATTTTAAGGAGCATGTATGTGTTACATTGGAGGTGCCCTTTGTAATTAGAGCCAAGTTAAAGTGGCAGGTTCCCCTCTGAGTGTTAGCGTCTGTGGTGGCAGCCAGTTGCAATCAGCTGGCTGAATTTAGACTTGGTGGGTCAAACAAAACTCAAGTACGCATTCTATACCTGCCCCCTCTTTGATGATGGGTTTGTTAAAATTACATAGCACTAACTAATATGGGTTTTACAGCTACAACAGGAAAAAGAAAAGAAGAAAAAAAGTTGTATTCAATTTTCTAGATGGATACACATAAAATCTCTATACCCTCACATCTTTATTCTTGCTTTGCTTACCCTCTTTCCTGCCTGCAGGGCAGTTTGTAGTTCAGCAGTCTTTCTCTCAAGCTCCTTCTTTTCTCTCATCCACTCTTCCCTCTGGGATTCTTTAGGCTGAAGACAAAGGTGTAAGGAGACTAAAATGCTGTACATTAACTGCTTGCATTATTTCTTTATGAACAAGTTTAGGGACAAACCTTCCCTAGAATTAGATATTTCCCTAAGGGACAAACCTTTATATTCTGAATCTTCTGAACGATGAGCTTGACCCTGTGCCTGATGACAACATCACTCTCATTGGTTCTGAGGGAAGGGGAAAAGGCAAAAGGTAACAGCTTAACATTAACGTCATCTGTGAGTATCTCATTGTGACATTCATTTAAAAAAAAAAAAAGTGCTATTCCAGTAACAGGAAGATGATGATGACATGGAGGTCCATACCCTTGCCTCAGGATGTTGTATATGGTCTGCATCACCTGCTCCTCCTCACCGCTCATCTCTGCACTCTGAGCCTGGTCCAGCAAAAGGTCAGGGGTCACCTTGAGATATAGATCAGAAAACTACTCTTGCAATTTTGCATGCTGTGCAGTGTTTGGAGTGCAGTGAATATAGGATTTAATGGCCAAGCAGAAAACACAGAATTCGTACCTGTGTCTCAGTGAGGCCGGCCTGCGGTGTCACCACAGCAGCTTCTCTCCCTGGTAAAGGCCACTGATTCGCAGAATGTCCAGGAAAACTGGTGACAGCGTGCTGGCTGCGTCCCAAGCTGCTGTGAGTGGAGGACGGTGGTGAGGTGTAGGGGTAGGAGCTGTGAAGAGGGGATGTAGCTCTGGGATCTTGTTGTGGAGGAAGGAGGCCTCTCTGCTGGTCCCCTCTGTTTACACCATCAAACCTGTTTACTGGTCTGTTTACAGCAGTTTGTCTCCGATTAGACTGAAAATCATTTGTTTGTTGAGGAGGGTCGGGGTAGGTCTGACTGCCCCTCACTGACCCCGATGACCCGTTGAGCCCTGTCTGATAAGAACCACCCCATTTATTCCTTTCCATGGGCCCACCTCTACCACTGACATGCTGAGGCTGCTCTCTCTCTCCTCTTACACCTAAACCTCCATCCAGGTTCCCATAACTACCAGACTTCCCATCCCCTGGTGGCCTCGACAGCTGGAAATCCTCATTGCCTGCCCCTTCCTCTCCATCCCTGTCCAACAGTGACCCATGGGACTGGGCCCGGCGTAGTGCCCCTTCTTGCCCTCCTCTGCTTCCTCCTCCTACATTTGCCCCCTGTGTTCCTGGCTCGGCTTTCTCTCCCCGCCGTGGAAGGCTACTGTAGCCAGATAAGGGCTGGGTCTTGAGCTGGACCCCATATGAGTCTCCTTTCTCTCCATCCTTCAGGACCACATACGGCTGGCCTGCGATACCCTGCACCCTGACTGCCACACCGTATTTGGAGGAGGCCTGAGTCTTAATCTTGGGCTGGGTCCCAGGCTGCCCGCCTGCTAGTGTCGCAGAGGTCATTGATGAAGCGGATCTGGACGCCGTAGTCCACTGGGGTCTTCCTGCCTGAGGATGGTGTGCTCATGCTGGTGACAGAGAAGAGATCAGGCTGAAGAGTAGCGAAAGGAAGCAATGACGGGGAAAGAGCACATGCTGCATCAGAGCTACCTGGCTGCATATTGGCTTTGTGTAGCAATATCCAAAATATAAATACTTTGTCTTGTTACATCACATTTCATTAATTTGCAGATGCTTCTGTTCACAGTAGCTATCCTGCACTGTTCAAAATTAAGATGACCGACTTAAAAAAAAAAAAATGGCTGTGCTACCACTTTAAAACAGGTCACATATACCCCGAAACGAACAATATGAGATTTTTTAATTCATGGTTTACATGCATTGCATTAATGCATTTCCCACAAGAAAATTACAGAAACTGAAAAAGTCTGAATTAGTTCTAAACCGATAAATCAGCAAAGTCAAAAGACCTGCTGATGTTAGCTTATAGTGCAGATACATTGGTGCTTGTCTACATGTCAATAACAAGACATTTCTGTTTAGAAACTGTTTGATGGAATTTAGAAAGAGTTAAATATAGTTATTTCACCAAACAGCACTAGGAAGTTAATGTGGTCATGTTTTAAAAATTACTATTGATATTTATTATTTGGGAATTTCTTTAATTCACAAATTAATATCAATATGGATATCAAACTTTGATGTTAGGTACAGGCTATAGTTAAGGCTATAACATATTCAGGAATGCGGAGAGAGAGAAAAAGACGAGTACAACAATAGTCAGGTTAACATAGATAAACTGCTCTTCTATCAAATAATCCCACAAATTAGGAAACCAAATGATAGAATAGCTCAGCACTCATTAGCAAGAAACCTGGAAATGTCAGACGCTTGTTAGACCAAAACAGAGATTCAGCTTCGCTTGGAACGAACAGAGCGACACTGATTCATACGCAGTGACACTTGGTTTCTGTCTCTTGGCTGCTTTTGTGGACTTTGTCCTCGGTGCACTCCATTAGTCATTAACCTGAGAGCACACACCCACATATCACTCTTCACTTGTAAGGACCAACTAAGTCTTTCCCAACTTTTGGAAACTTCCCAAGCCGATACCAGACCCAACCCCCCGCCAAAACATTGGCAGTTTGAATACAAATATGTATGTACTATAGCAACTGTTCTTTTCATTCTTTCACTCTGTAATTTCTCTACTTTTTTGTTTTTTTCTTGACTCCCTAACCCTCCCTCTTTTTGTTAGCATTTGATGAGTAAATCTAAAACTCTTCCACAGCACCCATACGTCACCGCAAACCGGATTTGACACTGACAGTTCTTTAAAGTACTTAACATTCCTGATATCACATCGACTGACTGATCAAGCCTCGCGTTATGATCCCATCCCCAGTGATGTTACAACTGTATGGTTCATTAAACCCATTTCAAACCTATTACAACATTCCCTCCTGACCTCTCGGCCCTGCTCCTTTCACTTCCTCCCCACAGCTTCCCAAGGTGAGACTGGGGGAGTGGGTGGGGAGCCAGAAAGGGAGGGTAATGTGAGAGAGAAAAAGAAACAGCCAGCTTTTCTTCTCTTATCAGTGCCTTGTGTGATAAAATCCAAAGTCAAGCCGTTCCTGTGAACAGCCATCCCCCACATACACAGAAAGTAACCATCAATAGCATCCATTATTGAACAGCTACCATACAGAATTATGAAGCTGTATAACACAAAGCAGCCAAGTCATTTTGAGAAATAGCAAACTATGGTCAGCAAGCTGAGCCACACCTTACAGTAAAGAACACTAAAACTACTTCAGGGTAAGAACAGGTGAAGGTAAATCTCTGAGCTGCCCGTGAACAAAACAACGTCATGTGTAATGACATGAATGACTTTTAAATATGATCTGTATGCTTGTGGTGCATAAGCATTGTCCGCAGGCAGGCCTGCTCATCGGACAACGTGCACAGTGAGGTCGATTATCTTTTTTTCCTCCACCGTTTTGGAACCACAGAGGAACGACCACGTCATAGCACATTTGTGAAGTCGGGCATGAAGTCTGCAGACCATTGCCTCGACTCCAAGGTCAAGCAAACGTTTCATGCACTGACAATCGCGGGACGGACGCCACACGAGGAATGCAGAAAACAACGTCCATTGATTGAATGTGAAATGCTCATCTGATTAGTGCTGAGAGTCTGAGCAATCATGGGCCTTATTAACTTACAGTTCAGAAAGACAACTGTTATGGAGAATAAAACCATCTTTTCATAGCTGTTCATCTTCATCAAGTTATTTATTATATGTCACAGACGAAAGAACACATTGCCAACTGCAGGAGGGATTGTGGTGAGGGGGCAGACGCATCCCATTGTCCAGCTGATGTGGGGCGGAAAACGAGGGCAGCCATTCTGAGAATGTCAAAACTATCCCTGCCCTCGTTCATTCACTCTCTCACATTGTCCTTGATTACAACAAGTTTGCTTCAACAATGACATGTTCATCTCCATCACCCTCCCCTTTCCCCCCCAAAACTAATTTCTTCCCAAACCCCTTGAAAATACAGAAAGTATTTATATATATATATATATATATATATATAAGTCATCTGTTATCTCCCATTTGTTATACACTTCCTTAACTGTTAATTAACACTTTTAAAAACATGATAGTTTCTTTATTTCAAAGGAAAAAAAATTATAAGCTGGAACATTTGTGTCTTAAAGAATTAATCAATTTGTCAGATAATGAATCAGCAATACTTTGAAACTGCTGATGGCTTCGAATAAATGGCTTTTATGTCACCTTCTTTCTTGCCATGTTCTCATAAACCAATTGAGTAATGCAAATATTAAGCAATAATCTTTTTTGTTTTATGTTGGTTAGTCCTAGTGTTCTTTTACAGAATCAAGCAACAGTTTTTTTCCACACTAACAATACACACGCTTTCATATAGGCTTCTTTTCCCAGCTTACAGTGCTGTTTTTCAGATGCTTCTACCACTTGTGTTACAGTTGATGGACCGTCTGCCTCTGGCCTTAAATTAAATTCTTGCACAGTAAATTGAATTGGAGCTACTTTCCTGTTCGGACTCCGAGATGGAATGGGAAATATAATTAGGAGATTAGCGGGTGTGGAGAGAAATGACACAACACCAAAGTGTGCAGAGTCATGAAAATGCCTCTGCTGACTTATGGAGTCAGAGAATGTGTTTAATACAGTATAATATCCAGATTTATCCATATCCTATAGGCTGAATTTAAATGTATTTCATTTTTTTTGTTTTTATGTGAAACTATTGTTTACAAGGTCAACGGTAAACTTTCATGATCACGTCAAAGCAACTGCCAATCAATCTTTACTTTAAGATAGCATGTTAATAATCATCTCTTTGAGCTAGCATCTTAAATTAGAGCATTTTAATGTCTTTTCCCTTCATATCCAAAAGAGATGAGACCACTTTCTTATTCACTTGAATGGGAAAGTGTTCCATTTAAATGAATGGGAAAGTAGTCTTAGACCTTTTGAACCCCACTACATGAATTAAATATATTTGGGCTTTGGACTATTAGTCAGACAAAAATAAAGTCGCTGAGGGTGTTAATGAAATTATAACAGGCATTTTCCCTGTTGTCAGGCATTTTATAGAGAAAACAATTAATCCGGGAAACAATGGTGGATTAAAGTCGTCATTAGTTGTCTTTCTAGATGACATCAATTTACTATTTCAGCTTTAGTTTACAGCTTCCTATAGAGCCAACATGGCCATTCACAGTTTGCCTTCTTTACTCCTCATTGACTTTTACAGGCAAAAATAAAAAGGTGAACATGTAAGCAACAGAAACAGTAGCTCTCTTCCTCTCTGTCGTTTAAGGACAGGCAGCCCCTCAGTCCTCAGGGAACACTCTCCCTCTCCATTACATTCTTGACATAAACCCAGGCCCTCATCCTCTCTAATACAGTCAATCTCCCTTTTCCAAACTCACCACTGCTCCTCTGTCACACTCAAACTAACAGCCATTAATTCCTCTTTTCAAATCCAAAGAAGTTCATTGGCATAACAAAGAGGGACTTCAGTGTTCCCAAATAGTAAACAAATGAAAGCATATTAGGAGCACATACATACACCCCTCCCCTCCCCTCACATTCCAGACACTTGTCCCTCTCTGTGCTTCTCACTTACACGGGCTGTGCGTGTGTGTGTGTGTGTGTGTGTGTGTGTGTGTGTGTGTGTGTGTGTGTGTGTGAGAGAGAGAGAGAGATAGATACTGAATTGTGGTGTTCTATCTGCTTACTTGCATCTGCAAGACTTTTACCAGCCTGTATTATTAAGAATTGCAACTACCACACTAAACATTCTGGATACTTGAACCCATTGCCGGCAGTTTTGCAGGTTCGATGCTATAATTATTGAAAATTCACGACACAATCCAGGAACCTTTAATTACCAACTTCATAACCTGCACCTACTTCTTTCTTACCCGTCATCTGACTCTAGCTTAATCTTGAAGAGCATTTACATAGCAGCTCTCTCCAAATGCCCTTCTAGTGAATGCACATCAGTTTTATTTTCATTTCTAGATTATTATTGTGCTGCTTGTATTTAAGTTTAAGTAGTTAAATCGTTTACACCTTCAGCACCTAATACATGGGCTAATGTAGAGAGTGATGTCCAGCTTCAAAATCAGAAACGTAGAGTGAGTTTAAAAGGTAAAAAAACCAGATTGAGTCCAGGACGTAAGAGTTTCTCACTTAATATATGATCTGTATTCTATGGATATTGTTCTATTCCCTTGCTTTTATATTACATGTTTACTTATTTAATACTTTAACTGGTGTGTAGTTGTGTCCTCTTTACTGCTACAACACAGCAAATGTCCATGTTAAAGGATTATCTTATCTTAACTTGAATTATCTTGTCTTGATAAAAAAGCAGGAAGAATAAAATCACAGTGTCTGAGGTGCTGGAGTTGTTATTCAGTTCAGTTTTCCCAGTGACCTATTCCCCTGGTAGCTCAGGGCACAGACACTGCTAAAGCTCAGCAATCACACACCAGCTTTAATACGAATTCAGCATCTTCGCGTGTCTTTCGTGGACGTGTAACTTCAACACAAACACATCTAGAGTGTGTGTGTTCACCTCACGTCACGTCACATCACATCCAAGTGTCCCGAGCTGAAGTTAGCTGGGAGCACTGGTCCCTGTCTGTGTCTGGACCCGTCAAACTAGCCAGCGAGCTACTCTGACGAACAGAGAAAAGAGAGGAGAAGTTCACCCTGACTCGATATTGAGGGAAAACAACAATAACGCGGTTTTATGAGAATGAAAAAAGTGTTTGCGACGCGAGCGACGGAGCGTCTGACAGGTCGTGTTTGAACCGCCTGCTGTTCTTACGTCTCCAAACAACCAAGCGTAAAGTTACCTTACTCTCCAAAGTGACTGCGCCGCTTCTCCCGGACACGTCGCCTCCTCGGTTTCGACGACGGTTCAGATATTTTCACACATTCGTTAAAAGTCCGGGGAGAGAAAACCAAGTTCATGTGTCCCGCGACTGCAACCTGTTACCTTTTGTCAGGGATGAGGCCGTCCCGCCCAGTCTCACAGCACACCGCCCTGGGATTGGACCAGCGCACAAACATAGGCGGGACTGTGGATGTCGGCTACGCTTGCTATTGGTGGACCCTAGGTGTCAATCACTCGCTGTGCAGGACCACTTTAAGGCCATTTGGTTGAAAAAGTCAGGCCCTTATTTTTCACTCCAGGTGATTTGACAACAGAAACCTCCATGGCTGAACATGTCCAGCTCCAGCGACGAGCCAAGGTGAAAACTCACTGGTACCCCGTGTGTTGGTTTCTACATTTGAACAGTAGATGGCGTAATTATATGCAGTCTGCAGCATCTGGGTCTTTGGCTGCAGGTGCACAACCAATAACATGGAACTGTTGCAGCTGAAGTACTATGTATTGTATGATTAACTAATAATAAATAAATCAGAAATTACAGCGAAATATAGAACACAATCCTCACACTTTACAAGTACACATACAGACTTCTGTTACCTCCAATAACATGAAACTATAGCAGTTGAAAGACTTGTAGATCTATATCATTATAAAAATAAATCAAAATTCAATGAATTGTATAACACAGCACAAAAATATAGATTACAATCATCGTACTTTACAAGTACACAGATATTAAACTACATAGAGACTTTTGTTACTTCCAATAACATGGAACTAGCAGCTGAAAGAGTACATGTTGTGCTACTAAAGTGTCGCTTATAGTATTTTATTATAAAAAAAATCAATTACAAAATACAGCACAAAAACATAGAATACAATCATCACACTACAAACACACAGGGATTAAAAACACATACACTTGTTCCAGTGTTTCCCTTATGATCAGGCTTTGAGTCAGTTAATCGAAACATAGCGCTGTTCACAAAAGTCCCTGTTTAGTCTGCAGGTCTGTGCCAGGTAAGTTGGTAAAGGTTGAGTTGTTATTCTCACATGGGTTTATTATAGAATCTCTTTTTAATTAAGATTTTGTGACATAGTAAGTGTTCCATTGTTATAGTTGCCCATCCTGACAATAAAAATCCCAACTTTAAGTGCATAAACAAATTGGTAAAACATTACAAATGTCTGCAAGTTGTTACCTGACAAGGATTGCATAGTGTAAAACGTTTTCAAATTGTGCAATAACTTGGCATCACATTCAGAATCCTACCTGTTGCTCCCTGCCAGGTATCTGTTGGCATCTCCACAGCCGCTGATAAATATTGGGGATTTTCTGTAGATTCAAAGGTTCTGAATCTTTCAATTTAAATACAGTAAAACTCCTACCCCGCCCCGTCCAGACAGCCCCTCCCCAAACTCCAGCAACATCCCACCGTCTGCGCGCACGGACTTTCCTCTCCATCTCCTCACTCTCCTCAAACTGGACGCACCACCTCACGCTCCGGGAATGGGATCTGTACTTGGTTCAAAGAAAAACTTCCAGTTCTTTCGAGTTTACGCTCTGCAGAAGTTACTTTTCAAACTGCAGGGATAGTTGTTACTGCAGGGTGTCCGCAGCAAAGAAGAGCCGCTGGCCAATGATCTCCAAGACGCACCAGGCGTTCTCTGATTGTCAGGGAGAGTTTCAGATGCTGGGAATCAGTGCAGCACAACAAAGAGGTCTCCAGTCCGTTTGATTACGCAGATATCGTCGCAGTTTCATTCCTAAGTTAATGCGAGGCGTGCGTAAAATACTTGTGCGTAAAGTTGGAGCTGTTGCGCACGTTCCAGTGTTAGTTGTAGTGGCGCAGCGCGTATAAAAGACAGATACTTTGCTAAATATCAAATCTGTGCGACGTGTCAACACCTTGGCAGCCATGGCAAGATGGTTCAGAGATTTCCCCATTAACCTGAAGAACGGAAGCGAAAGGGTCCGCTCGGCCTCTGAATCAGGTTCTCAAACTCGGACCAAACCTTCGTTTTCTCGAGACAGTTTGAAAGTTAATCAACGAAAGGATGGAGGAGTTGGGGGGTTGTTAGCGGGGAGAAATAGGAAGAATTCGGCTACGGAATTGGGTCGTAACAACGCTGGGTCCGGTGGGACCGTCTGGGAGAGTCTCACTTATGGGAAAGGTCGCAAGAACTCCAAGATCGAGGCCACGGGGACACCAGACGAGAACCGCCAGGTCAGGACCTCGAGTCTGGCGCAAGCGTACATCAGCAGGATGATTAAAGTGGACAAACAAGACAAGACACCCAAACTCAACGGGATCAGTGAAAAGAAGCAGCCTGACAACGAGAAGAGGTCTGACATCAAGACAACGGTGAGTAACTCAAAGAGATGGAACCAAAGTTAATGTAAACTCACTTTTGGATCTTCATATTTCATCTGCTAGAATCAAACCATGAAAGTCAGAGGTGGTTTTAGCAGGGTGCAGGTTAAGAGTCAATAAACTGAATGGTGTAAAATACAGATTTCACTGTGGGGCTTGATGCCAGTGCCTCTCTTTGTGTCTTCCCTCCCCACCTCAGTTCATAAACCTGTATTCAGTTTCCATCGCTCTCAAAAGAACACAATGCAGATTTACGACATTGTGTGACATCAAACAGGCAAACACAATGCACTGACCTCTTTGCACAAGTATTTCCGCATGTCCCTCCATTGCTTGTCACTCAGTCATGGACACCACACACACACATGCACGCACACACACAACACACACACTGCAGCGTATCAGATCCCTCTCACCCTGTCGACTCTGTTGTCTCCAGGTGAATGTAACATCTGAACAGGTAGCAGGGCCTCTGCATTGTGTGTTTCTGACTGGTATATTTTCCCTTCTCACACACAGCTGATTATCCTGGAGGACTACGCCGATCCTTTCGATGCAGAGAAAACCAGAGAGCAGAGGGAGGCTGAGAGAGCCGGAGTGAATGATGGGTACATGGAGCCCTACGACGCCCAGGTCATCATTACAGGTGAGGTCAGGGTCATCAACCCATCTCAGCAGTTACATTTAGAGAAACTGATGTTGAAGACAAAATATACTCTAAGCAAAATCAATGCATATTCTGACGATGGTGCCGTTAAAGGAAATGTTTGACTTTACGAATGCACAAATGCAATGCACAACTGGATTATATTCAGGGACACTTTTCACATGTCTCTGCACTCACACTATCTCACACTCGAGCTAACTAAGTTTTAAAGGGACATAGAGACAGGTTAGACCCTCAGTCTCTGCGCTAACTTCCCTCCTGGCTGGCGGTTGCTATAGGAACAGTATTGTGCAGGGACAATGGGTGCAGCTTCCTCTTCCAACTTCCTGTCTCCTGCCTCTGTTTCCTTTGCCCCATTCTCTTGATAGGAACTTGGCCCCAGTGCCCCCCCCCCCCCTCCACTCACACACACACTCATAGACAGACATATTCACACAATACTTTAGTGTCCCGTAAATCAAAAGACCCCCCCTCAACCTTCCCCATAACCTACTAACCCCCCTCCACCTCTGCCCTTCGCTCAATCACTTCCCAGCAGTCAGGAAGTGGCCTGGTCAGCCAGCCAATCAGCAGCTGTGTTGACCTTTTCTTCCTGTAGGTCCATTGTTTGGTCACACAATAGTGCAGACACGCAGGCTACCTGTCCGACAGCAGGGAAACACAAGTGAAATTCCTAAAAATGCAGCGACCTCTCATAACAAGCACAACCTAGAGGGCACCATGCATCAAATGTATTTTAAGAAACATGGAAACTCAAATAAAACACTTTGCCAGTGTGACCTCTTTGACAACTCTACCAGTACATAATGTCAATCAAATATCTACCTTGTTTTTTCCCCTTTTATCTTTTATCTTTCTAACTGTGACAATCAGGAGACATCCTTTATTATTCATCCCCTCAGATGCATTCATTTGAAAGAGACATTATGCAAATTAATACTGAGATGCTTGCGAGAGGTACATGTCTTGTCACAAAAAAAACCTTTGATGGAAGTGTGCCAGGGAATGGAGGTGCCAGGGATAGAGCCACTGACATTCACAGCTGAAATTACATTTCTATCAATTTGGAGGTCGTTTGTCAGGTACAAAATATAAAAATATAAAAATCAGGAAAGCTTTTGGATCAAGATAAAGAAAAACTTAACAAGAGAATGTTACATAGCTGTGAGTCCTTTGGACAAAGTTTTAAAATCCTACATTTGAAAGCTGTTAACCAACTAATCATGTGACCTTCTGCTGTAGAGGTCCGCAGACGTGGCTCCAAAGACCTCTTGAAAGTGTGTGTCCTGCTGGACCGCGGCCACAGAGAGAGGAAGGGAGAAGAGGGGAAGCCCTCGCCTCCAAACATCTACGACACGCCGTATGAGGGTGGACTGGAGGGCGATAGCGAGGGGGTGTGGATCCCTGTCACACGACCGGAGTCTGACGTCCGTCCCGCCGGAGAGTACGAACTGCCCTGGGAGTGGAGAAAGGAGGACATTGTCAGAGCGCTGTCAGGTAGAGAGAGGGAGAGAGGGATGATGGGAGGGGCGGGGATGGGGAGGAAGGATGCCACAAGCTTTATTTGCACAGTGATGCCACAACAGCTTTGCGTTTGCTTCAGAGAGGAAACACAACAATCCAGCTGAATCAATTTCCAGAGACATGTTTACTTTGGTTGCTCTGGTATGCTTTGATAGAATTCTGTTATGAAAGCTTGATATTGTCTCTTTTGCTTCCTTCAGCTCAATTTGAGGCGGTGGACTGTTCTCCCACTAAAGAGAACAGCTCTGCCTCAGGCCGCCAGCAGCAGCAGCAGCAGCAGCAGCAGCAGATGCAGCAACAACACACCCTGAGACAGAAGAACTGGAACCATAAAACCCTCATCTCCTCTTCTCCGTCCTCCTCCTCTTCTCCCACCTTCCCCTCCTCCCCTATCCTCAAACTTTCCCCTCTCACACCCCCGTCTCCCTCATTCCCCACCCTCAAACTCTCACCCTCATCCAGCCCCAACAAGCTTTCACCTCCATCCCCTACCTCCCTCAGTGCCCCACTGGATGGGGATGAAGCTAAATTGGACCCCGGCCTGCCCCTGGAGAAGCAGAGGTAAGAAGAGAGAAAACATTGTAGCTCCCAAACGTTATAAGACTGACACACAGAAACCTACTGTGTCTAGTTCTCATCAGGCAAATGTACAAAATGACATTTAAATTCACAAATAGTGACATAGAGAAGGTATTTCTGACATCTCTATATAGAGTCACTAGACTGAACTGACTATAAAAGAATATAATGATAAAAGAAGGAAAAATCCACCTAAAAAAATTTTAATAAGAATTATTCAAGTTAGCTTAACTACTTTTATTGTTAGAAAGAAAATCATCTTTGAGAAACATATTAATAACATGTATTTAGACTTTTAATTTGATCCATGTCCCATCCACTAAAATTAAAGAGGTTGGATGTATGACCCATACTTCAGCCAGCCACCAGGTGGCGATCGAGACACTTTGGCTTCACGTTTGGAGAGCCATCATATCGTCCATCTTTATTTACAGTCAACGATTTAAAGAAGTAAGAGGTGACATATTATATAGTAGTAAACAAGTCGTGGCTTCAGATCCAGGCTGATTTTGAACAAGCTGTATTTTCTCATTAAGGTTCTTTCTTCTACTTCACTGCCTGTGTCAATAAGAAACACTGGGAGAAACAGCGCCCTCCTCAGTTTTGGCTACAAATCAATTCCTCTGTGTGGAGTTGTAAAAGCAATCAAGCAGATTTTCCTGATGGTCCTCTTGGCCAAGATCTCATTTGTATTTCACACTTGGCACTTTAAACATTTTTAAGTGAAATTGAGTACCTATTAATGCAATCATGAGCCAGCAGCAGCCCGTGACGTGCTGAATATAAATGCTGGAGGAAGGGGAAGCTTGATAGAATTGACCATAGAGTCTAATTTAAACCGTGAATCCCTTCTCCTCATGTTGTGGCCTTTCTTTTCCTATGGAACTCGCTCAGAGCTCAGAGCATGTTCACATTTGTTCCTCTCATGTTGTGGCTGAATGTGTTTTGCCTCCCAGCATCAAGGCCACATGTTTATACAGGGCTCTCGCCTGTAGCCAGCTGCCAGCTTGTCTCCCTCATAGGTCTCCCATATTTATCTTTATTTATCTCTTTGCCCTCTCAAGTTCACCTTTGACCCTGTTAACCCGTTCAGTCCACAACATACAACCGTCTGCCTGATTTACGTCCAGTGCAAACCTTCTTTAGGCTGTTTCGTTCCTCCCGTCAATTCACTTTCTTCTCTCACCATCATTGCCTATCATTTACTTGACATCTGACTTATCTCCATATGTCAGCGAGCTATATGTCATTGATCTGCTGTCTCTCTGTGCACCCCCCCCCCACCCCCCACCCCCCACCCTCTCCAAGCTGGTACCATGGCAGTGTGAGTCGACAGCAGGCTGAGGCTCAGCTGCAGCGCTGCAGGGAAGCCAGCTTCCTGGTGAGGGACAGCGAATCAGGAACCAGCAAGTACTCCATTGCTCTGAAGTGAGTGTGGGGATGTGTATGAATGTTTGTTAATGACAGCACATGTAATGCAACATTTATTTATGGTTCTTCAGTTTGTCTTCTGCTCTGTATTAGTAATATTGGTAAAATTATTCTCCAGTTAATATTTGCAGGTGTCACCAAGATGCTGTTTAAGCCTGATTTGTGCTCTTTTTACTAAGTAGACACAGCATCTGGCATTACAACCTGTAAGGCATTAATGTTAATGCATGAGAATTTGTGCTATACTTCAGACAACAAAGTAGTTCACTAGGATAATCAAGGGAATCCTGTGTTCCAGTGTACGTGAGTGTGTGTGTGTGTGTGTGTGTGTGTGTGTGTGTGTGTGTGTGTGTGTGTGCCTGAGTGCTCATTTGTTGTACACTGCTCATTTATTTGATCGTCCACATCATTAACCCCATTTACACATCCACTGTACTCAGCAAGTCTAATTTTGGGAGAGACTGATAAGAGAGCAGTTTCTTTTTAGTTACAACGTGCACATTATGCTCTCCAACGTCTTATAACTCTCAACTATAACTATTGCTGAGTCTCTAACTTGCTTCACTGACATTTTCTTTGTGCCCTTTTCCACCAGAACCAGTCAAAGTTGTGTGCACATCATTGTGGCCCAGACTAAGAGCAGCAAGGGCCTGGGCTACACTCTGAATCAGAGTAGCTGCATCTTCTCCAGCATCCCTGAGCTGGTTCACCACTACTGCACACACAGACTGCCTTTCACTGGAGCCGAGCACATGACCCTGCAGCATCCTGTGCCCAGGCCACACTGAACATGCATAAAAGGACAAACAGACACACTGGGACATACGCATAACATGCACAGACACAACCAGAAGCACGTATGACACATTAATGCACAACTTCACACATAATACGTGTGTACACATACATGCATACATGCAAAGATGTGCTGCTTTGGATTAAGAAGTTTTGTTTAAGGTCTCCCAAGTGCTCCCTAGTGGTCAAAATCTGATACTACAATAAATACTTATTTAGTTACAGAAAAAAACATCTCTTTTTCCTTAGTCTGCAACATTTTTTTGTCCATTACTTAGACAGATCGACTCTCTACCTTGTAAACACATTCATTTGAGTAATACCTGCACCGATGCACATGAAGCACGGCTCTCACTATAGCCAATATAATAGAATGAGTAAATGGAGACGAGGGCGTATAACTTCCTCTCCAGATGCCTCGACACAGAGGTGCTGACATCATCAATTAGCACCATTCCATCCTGTTAGGTCTTGGTCTGTGGGATCGATAACCCTGATTGGAGTATATTCATTCATCCATCTGACACATCAATCAGCTTATTGATCTATCCTGAAAATCAGGCAGATTTTCCAACCGCTCTGTCTGTCAAGAGAAAGAGCTGTATTGATTAGATGATTAGAACTAGTGTAGAGGGAGGGGTGATGTAACATTACTGTATCCAGCAGGCAAAATTGTTTTAGTGTGTGTCAGTCTGCAGATAAGTCCATGGACATTTGGCCCATTTACTGGCCTTCAGTGTAATCTGAATATGAAGAATGTATTATTAAAAAGATGTCTTATTGTGAATGCACCCCAAAAAAAATGTACCTGTTAAATGTATGTATAAATGATGTATGTATGATTGTTGGGTCGACCGCACAAGGATGTGGGCTGTGTATTGTTGTTGTAAAACATTTATTCCGTAAATAAAACCAAATTCATATTAACTGAAGACAAACAGTGTTATTAATAGACGTGCCTGCAGCAAAAAGTCAAATCTGGGTCCAAGAAAAGCGGAAACTGAAACAGAGATGAGAAGCAATCTTGAGTGATTCTGTGTGCTTTTCTCTTGTAGCTGTAAAATCATTGACCTGAGTGTGAAATCAATTACAGTTACACACATACACACATTTGTACACTCACACTTTTGTCGCCAAAAAATCCTGACAAACCGAGTACACAGAAGCGCACATACAAAATGCATGCATAAATAGTGAACACACAAATAGCTCTTATTCACACAACCCAAACGTCGGTGTATTTAAATCCTCTGCCGACACACACACCCACACATGAAGCTTCTCACAAAGTACGGAGGAGCTTTATCCTTACAATGATGCATGGAGGCATGTGTTTGTGGTAAGATATGTCTCACCAGTAAACACCAGTGTATGGGGTTGCAAGAGTATCTCTCAGTGAGAGACAGAGTGTGTGTGCGTGCATGCGTGAGTGTGTGTGCAAGCGTGAATGTGCCCATGTGTGCATCCATGTGTGTGTGTGTGTGTGCATGCAGTCCTGTTGTGTGTTTGACAGAGATAGAGAGAGCGTGAGACAGAGAGAGAGAGAGAGAGAGAGAGAGAGAGAGAGAGAGAGAGAGAGAGAGAAAGGGAGTCAGATTTTTTTTTTCTGTTCAGGGATTACCAGGTTGCCATGGTGATTAGTTAGAGTGAGGTAGGGCCATCTCTACAGGGAATGACGAGAGGGAGGAGAGACAGACTGCAATATAAAAAAAAGCTATGAATAACTGTGACTACTGCCATAGTATCAATGTGCTCCCCCACAGAATAGCCTGCCTGGTTTGTGAATGGAGAGTGACAGCATGTGATGTCAAAGCAGAGCCAGGAAATATAAAACAAAACCCAAATATTTTCTCTCTCTGACAGATTACAAATCACTTTTTATTGATATATTTATTGATCATATGAAACCTCCATGAGGTCGACTCCAAAGAAACCTCAGCAAAAGCAGACACTTACTTACTTTTGCACGGGATTGAAAACGGACTTTCCGGTCGAGGAGCCGTCCCAAATCTCGGCCGTCCTGCTTCCCAGAGTGTCACAAATGGCAATGTTACACAACAGCAGACAGTGCCTAACTATCACCCCTCCCTCCATCCGTGTGATCTGTTATGGTTGGTGTGGTCTATGTTCTCTTAATTAAATTATAAAGTAGGTCAAAACAAACAACAAGCCTGGGGTGTCGGGCACATGCTTCTCAATTCTGTCTGTTTTGTTGATAACGTTGAAGTTATATGCAACCGGCCCGCTGTCTCATTATTTTCTTTTGTCCAGCTAAAATCATGTCGCAGAATATTTTGGAGATGTTTTTAGATAAACTGAAAGATTAAGTATTACAAATACCTTAAACTGAACAAACTGTTGTTTGTTCTGAGCAAGAACAAAATATACACATACAAATGAAAGTGCTTTCTACAAAATGTTACTTCAGTTGAATTACAGCCAAAAATATTTACAGAGAACAACTGTCACTCATTATGCAGCAAGTCAACTGTGACCTGACAGTGTTATGTAACTGATGTTTTTCAGTTGTTTGTAAGATTATGTTGAGTTTTATATGCAAATAATTTTAAAAGTGAATAAAATGGCAATAATCAAAATACAAGTACCTAAAAAATGTCCAGATGTACCTTACTACATCCCACAGATCTTAGTCGTATAGTATTAATCACTGTGAGATTCATTGGTCAGATTTGTATGTTGCCCGGACTCGACAGAACCACAGGAAGTACTCGCAGTCACCAGAAGACAGAGAATGACAGAGAGAGAGGAAGGGACAGAGAAAAGAAGAGAGAGAGAGAGAGAGGGAGCAGGAGTGTGATGGGGTGTTAGGGGAAGACAAGCACTCGTGGGGGTCCCAGCTTTTAAATAATTCAGAGAGAGACTCACAGCACTCAGTGCAGAGGAGGAGCACTGTCAGGTCAGCTCATTCACTGCACAGGAGAGGCAGAGGGGTGGGGGGGAGAGGGGAGGACTGTACGCAGAGAGGGAGTCGGGTAAAGATAGCATGAGAGAGGAAGACATCACTGTGGAAGAGTTTGGGTCTGTGTGCATGCATATGTGCATTTGTGTGCATCGCTTGCACTTATGCACGGGTGCGTGTGTGTTTGTTGTGTGCCAGCTGTGCATGTGTGTTCTCTTTTGTGTGTGTGTGTGTGTGTGTGTGTGTGTCTGTGATTAAAATAGACAAAATGAAGGAGAAACAGGTCGTTTCCTCCTGGAGCTTTCGGGTTTCTCCTTAGTCACCACGGCAACCGCCTCCTCCCTCCATCCTGCACTCTTGTTTACTTTGTTTACTCTTCCCCCGTCCCCCTCCCACACTCGTTTGACTCCCCTCCTCCCCCTCCCTCCTTCG
Organism: Verasper variegatus; assembly: GCA_026259375.1. Taxonomy (NCBI): domain Eukaryota; kingdom Metazoa; phylum Chordata; class Actinopteri; order Pleuronectiformes; family Pleuronectidae; genus Verasper; species Verasper variegatus. The sequence goes on from CM048048.1 coordinate 14,960,948, forward strand.
TAATGAGTACTGTACCCCTTTTTATTTGCCTCATTTCCTCTGCCTCATCATCCAAATTAGTTGTTTTATATCTCTTTTCCTCTGGCATCCAGTTCTCAGTATGACCTTCTCAGTATATTTACAACATCAAGAGGGAGCTGCAAGATTGTACATGTTCATCTTAATTTGGCTAATCATCCTTCTTAAGTCCATCCGCCTACCGATTCTTTCCTCCCTCTCGAGCCATCATTTCCCATCTTGCATGCCTGACTTTGTGACAGTGGATTAGAGGTCACGTCAGATGTCCAGAGGGAAAGAAAACAACCAAATGAACATTTAATGAAGTATAAGTCACAGGAAGGGGGGAAATAGAAATGGAAAGAAGAAGAGGAGGGGAGCAGCAAAAGAAGAGGCCACGGAGGTAGCCCCTCCAGCTTTTACAGGGTGAAGATTATTCACAGAATAATGACTGCATTAATGCTCAGGCTGTCCCCGTCTGAGAGGTGGTGCGAGGCTATTTATTAGTGAGGTGGGTCACATATACAGGGAAACCAGGGCAGGGAGAGTCTCACCTCATGACAGTGCGTAAATCAGACCTTGATTGTGTTTGATGTAAATTACTGTAGGCCTAATTTCATCTTTTTTGATATGCTGGCGAAAGAAAACCTTATCTCATCACATCTGCAGTGGGTGGTTCCCGCATACAGCTGGTAAAACCTGGATATAAAACACTAATATCTCATATCTTATCTAATATTCAAGATAAAGCACATGTAGGAGATGAAAAGATGCCATTGAGTCGGACAAGGTCACTAATGAAGTCGCTCCCGAGCAACACAAACACTCTGGAAGTGCCCACAAGTGCTCTGAATATTATATGGTGATGTGTGCCGGGGAAGACGCTGGCATATGTGAGCTGTGGATCCTCTGAGGTATGTGCCACATCCTCCCCTCCTGCCCCCCCCCCCCCCCCCCCCTCCACCACCCTGCTCCTCGCGCGCACCCTCACCGTGCGCCCCGCCCCCGCCTCTCCGGCGCGTCGCATCCATCGCTGCGCGGTGTGTTTCAGCAGCGGCACCGCCAGCGCACCGCACGACCCAGCGCAGCGCAGCTCACCTGGCGACATTTGTTCCGTGCAATTCCTGCCCCCCGCCCCCACCTCGAATCGAGCGAAGAAGAAGAAGAAGAAGAAGAAGAAGAAGAAGAAGAAGAGGAAGAAGAAGAAGAAGTGGAAGAAGAAGTGTGTGTGGACGGAACAGCTCTGACGTCACCATGCCAGGTAGAGAGTGAAGGGGAGGGAGGGGGGTCGTGAGGAGGGGAGAAACACTGCGGGTGTGTTTTTGGGGGGGTGGCCTCTCCATCCCGGCGAACACCTTCCTGGGGCTCGGTGCGCGCTCGGACGCACGGATGGTGATGCTGATGATGATGGTGGCGACGATGATGATGATGATGATGATGATGATGGACGTCCGGCCGCCGCGGCTGCTGCTGCCGCTGCTGGCTCTGCTCGCCATTGCGGGAGGTGAGTAACTTGTCCGTCTAATGGCTCCTTCGATGCGCTATTTTTGTGTGCGTGTGCGTGTGCGTGTGTGTGTGTGTGTGTGTGTGCGCGCATCGTCACCTTTGAATATTGCCCCCCCCCCCCCCCCCAAAAAAAGCGCTTCGCGTTAGAGCCTCCAGGGGAATCGGATGAGGGTTTGTTTGAAGTGACATGGGAGCGAGTGAGGAAACAAAAGGAGAGATGGTGTGGAGAGGCAGATGTGGAGGAAACGACTTTCACTGCTGTGTCACCATCTCTCTCCTCATAGCAGCGACTGAATGGTGTAGTGGAGCAAGATTGCCCCCACTATAACACACACAATAGAAACAAAGGCAACATCTGACGTTTAAAACCCAAGATAATTCATTTATATAAAGGTTTCTTTATGTTATATACAGACAGTATAATATGAAGTAACACCAGGTGGTATTATATCACAGGTATGGACTCATTTCTTTGGGGAAATCACGTTTTGGACATTATAGTAAATGAAATTCATGCAGGCCTGTATTTCATGTTTTTAAACCCATAACAGCCAGTCAACCTATAGACAACAATATCAACCTATACCTCTATAAAAGCCATTATAGGCTCCTTCTAGCGACTAGCCTGCATCACAGCGAGAAAGAGTGAGATAGAAATGTTATCACCCCTCCTCCTCCTCCTCCTCCTCCTCCTCCTGTCTCTCTTATTAACACTGAGGTCTTGCGTTGAGTGGGCAGGTTAATGAGAGGCAGGTTGAGCTAAAACAATTTCTACTTCCTGTCATCACAGGACAGATGATGTGTCATCCGGCAGGGCAGGAAAAAGCCTCAGCTCGTGCAGATAAATGGTCTTTTTCCCCCCTTATCTTTTTAGAGGACGTGCACTAAGCAGATTAGTCTTATTTACGGCCCTGTCGTCGCTTTCGGAGCAGATGTGTGAAGTGTGAAGCCATTAGGGTGTTTGGACATATTTTGGGTCTGTTAGTTGGTGTTGATTTGTGCTCAGCAATGATTTGCCCTGGGCAGAACGGTGAGGGGGAAACACGTCAGCTGATTGGTTGAATAATGGCTGCCTTAATATTTTTCGTCAATCCATACAGTAGTGACAGGGTAGAGGCCAGCTCACTGCCTCCGAGCAAAAGACTGTTTGTCACTTCCTGCGTAGCAGCACTCATAACCGCACACGCACACGCACACACCTCCATCCACACACAAATGCCTGGCCATCTGCCTTGCATTGACTAACTGTTCATCATCGCCCATAGTGCTTCGGCTATCACACACACACACACACACACACACACACGGAAGGAGAACTTTACACCACACAGTTCATCATCACAATACATCCAGGAACAATCACAAAGACATACAGTCATACAGACCCACATTAACCTGCCATTTATCGTTTCAGGCACCACGTCCACACACACACACAAAGCTATATTTTAATACTGAGTGTTTGTGTAATTATTAGCAATACAATTAACTATCAATACACTTTTCAAAAACACACATACATGCACATGCAGATATAAGCGTAAGTAACAGTAAATATGTTAAATATTTTGATAATAAGTTAATGTAGGATTTAGTTACTAACACCCTTTATTTGCATGACACATTTTCACTTCTTCTAAGTTTGTTTGCAAAGAGTTACAGTACAAATGAAACCAATTGAAATAACATCAGCAACAATAAAACACACTTAAATTGAATACGACAGACTGAGCACACTAATAGAATATCAATTAAGTGCCTAATGGTGCATAATGTTAGTCACCCAGAGTATTAGGTTCTGTTGGTTGATCTCTCCTGGGCTGGAGACACAGAGGTGTGTGCACTAAGAGAGAAAAAATGCTGCCAACATGAAATATCACTTGAAGGAGCTTCATCAGCAGCCGAGCACTAATAAGTCACCTTCCCTTAAGGGAGAAAATCTGATTAGCTGCATCCTCAGAGACTGTAAACTCAATCCACACACACGCAAACACATGTTTGAAGAAATGCTCACAATTAGCACATGGTCGCACACACACACACACACACACACCTGGAGCACAAGCTCATAATAGCACGATTCAGAGATTTACCTAGAAGGGAGCAAGTAAAGCACATAATTGTAAAACGTGCACAACAAAAACACGCACTGACACAGACAAAGATGTGATCTTATGTGTTTGTTCATACATGCCGGCCCCCAGACTTGTAAGAATTATATCACACTCACATATAACAAATTAGTGCTGAGAGAGTGTGTTATTGCATCACACACACATACACTCACGCACATATCCAGTGTGACGATCGAAAGAGATGGAGAAAAGTGATAACACCTCCAACTAGTCCACTTCAGCACTTTGTTACAGAAGACTTCAACATGCACAGACACACAAGTGTCCTCAAACGGAGTCTTGCGTCTACTGGCTGTGCAAGGGCGCTCAAGGACGTTTCACCACCTGTCTCGCACGCTGCGTCGAGGATGCAGCCTTCCTGCTGTGTGAGGAGAATGTCTCCTCTTGTCACTTCCCCAGCAGGCCATGCATAATAAACAGGTCTGTGGTGCTGAGTTGACCTGATGCGGGGGTTACTGGATATGGAGCGCGGTGTGCGACAGTCCCATCAACCAAGGACGTAACGTGTACTTGGTTTAGTTTTACTGCACTTTTTTATTTATTGTCTGCGTCTTGAAACCTTTTTCACACATGCACGACTGTCTGTGTTCACTACAATCTGTGTCCTCTGCTGTATGAAGCGATGATGAAGTAGGTGAGTATCAACTAATCATTTCCTTGGCAGGGCTACAGTCTAGAAAGTTCTGCTCAGTCAGTTTGGCCTGTCATCACTTTGGTGCTGCACCGCTCCAGCTCTCTGATCTGCGCACCATCTCAACCTGCACGTCGCAGCAGCCCCCCTGTTGTCTCTCTCCCTCTTTCCGCCACTGTCTGTCTTCATTCTCTCTCCGTCTCCATCTCTGTGGACCGACTCCCAATGCACAGCAGCAGCAACAAGATCAGATCAGCGCGCAGGGGGGGCTCCATCTGTGATTAGAAATGCACAGCACACTCACAACAGAGGCCTGCATTGGTATCAGATCTGTGTGATGTGGAACGTGTGATGTCGTGTGTAAAACCGTGTGCTCTCATGTGTGATCTGTGGAAGATTATTTGTGTGTGTGTGTGTGTGAGAGAGAGAGAGAGAGAGAGAGAGAGAGAGAGAGAGAGAGAGAGAGAGAGAGAGTGTGTTTGTGTGAGTGAATGTGCAGCAGCAGCAGCACACAGCAGTCTGTGGCCCTTGAGATTAGAGGAAAGCGGAGGGAGAGCACAGAGGTTTAATAGAAACTTAAGCAGTGGAGAAGAAGAGGCAGATAAGAGACATTTGTAAAGTTAAGAGTTTTTCATTTTAACTTTGTCTGAGAATGATTTAAAAAATGAAAGAGCTGGTGTTGTGCAGCACACTGCTTATGTTGCTCTGATGAAGGTGTTTGTAAGAGATAAGCTTATCTTCCTCTGATGAACTCAGAAGATAAAACTGCTTTATGACAATAGACATTATCCAATGCGTAAAGCTACACCAGCCTGGTAAAGTATAATAAAGAGATAAAAAAAATAAAATATATATGCTTATCAACTAGGGCTTGGCAATAAAACATCATTATCGCAATATAATTTCATCAATAGCAACAAAAGAAAAGTCCATTATATATCAATATAATGATTCATGGTGAGGAGGAATAAAACATATAATTGATAGACATTGTGTTTGTCATTCTCTGCGAGTTGTGTTTAAAACCACAACCTCCTCTCAGGAGCAAAAATCAATCTTTAAACTCAAAAGAAATCATATTTTATTTAAATATTTTATCAATATCGACTGAGAAATATTCTCAATGTAATTTATGCCCATATCGCCGATCCCTATGCAGCACACTTTGATGAATGTGTTTGTAGAGGTGTATTCACGACAACAATCATCCTCTGATGAAATCACGTGTAAATGATAAACCTGCTTTATCACTGAAATGATCTGACTCTTAAATGTACCCCAGCCTGGTAAAGTTCAAGAGACCTGTTTTATAATGATCATGCAGGACTTGTTGTTATCTCGATATGACAGACAGACGAGCTCCTCGCATTGCTTCCAGGCGCCAGGCTTCGACCTGCTGATAACATGGCCTCAGGATTTATGAGTAGCCAAATAATAGCTGTTATGAAAGGCATAATGCAGTTCAAGTGATGTATTTTATTGCAATCCCTGAAATAGGCACCCCCATTATAAGCCCCGCCATTTTTCATCCAACAGCTGCCTTGCGTTGTGACTGGGACAAATAAATCATAGTGTAGTGTTTATTCCTAATATGATGGTTTCTGGGCACTTAAAGTCGTAGTTTCTGAGAGTAGAGCTTTTTCAGCAACAAGCTCTTAAGGAATTTAAACCACTTTAACGCGTTCACCTTGAATTTACTCTGATCTGACTTCGAAAGATGTGACATTTAGTGCTTCGCTGAGGAAATATCAGCTAATACTTATTCAGAAATAGTTAAATCTGAAGTGCATTTTTCTAATAAAGGGCTAACTGTAGCATGGGGTTGGAGATGGGGTTAGAGTGTAGTGGTTCCATCGTCCGGTATCATGATACAAGAATGTGGACTTTGAAAAAATGAATGAAATGTTTGCTTTTCTGAAAGATCTAATGAATCTATTACTATCAGTATTTAAAATTATGGTGTTGAAAGCTGAAGTAGATGCATAAAACATGGTAGTGTCTCCTCAACATTATGAGTCATAACAACAGCACACGCTCAGCTGGCTGTGCTTTTCTCGACTTGGATGTATTTAGAATTTGGCGACAATAAAGCCTCCATCCTCAGTTAGTCCACAGTGGGAAGGCTTTGGTTTTGGAGTGCTGCGATGTTGCGGCCGGATGGAGGATCAATATTAATATCTCAGTTCTATGGGCACTACAGAGCCAATTGGGTGTTGCCAGTAGATCAATGGATCTCTCCGTTATTGATCTGAGAATATTTCAGCCTGAAAGATCCCAGCAGCAGCCAAAAAGCCTCTTTAGCGGAGCGCTGAGAGGAGGAGCAGAGAGCGATCCTGCTCTCCCACCAACCTTTCCTCATTTGAGCGAGCCCTATATAGAGATCATCACATCCTAGTCTTAGTGGGGTAATTCAATTTAGCTCTTATTTTCTGCACATTTGTCTTCGCAGCGTGTGGACTCTTGGTCTCTATGTAGAGCCGTGCCCTACACATTACAGATGCTGTAAAATGTAATAATCGATCATTCACTCTCATCAAAAAAGACGATGTAATTCACTCAAATCAGGACTTAGAGCAGGATCAGGATCTAGATATTCTCTGAGGTCCATCGGAACACTGAGATCGGTGGCTATTTGTTGAGAGGAAACAAAGTTGTGAGGCTCACACATGGTAAACATGACCACCATCTCATCCCTCCCTGTGCTGTATTAGTATGTTGACATGTGCATGGCGGTGTGTAACTCCCTTTGCTCCAGGGTCTAATGGGGGAGCCCTGCTGAAATATTCATGGTGTCACATTAAGTTTGCAATATTTGCACTGGAAAACAACCAGAATACAACTTGAGCTATAGCAGAAACATTAGGACCACTCAGTGTGGCCTTTAGCATGACAGGGTGTCGTATGTGGAGACAGAGAGCGATCAGTCTTTGTGTAGGAGCATCGATGAGTGCTGCAGGCGAGCAGCCAAGTTCACATGTTTATCCTGCAGCGATCAGAGCGGAGAGAGTGTGGATGTTTCTGTTCTCCAGATAAGAAAATTTTGAAAAGATTAATATGTCTGCTTTTGTCTCCAATTTGTCTCAGTGCCATGAAACATTAGTCTCGACTTTTATCCTGAGCCCAAAAGATTCAGTGATTGGATAAAAGCCAAGACAGCACAATCCTCTCAGTTTGTTATTTTACTTTAATAATTGAAAACAGTATGCCATATTACACCTTGTTAAATTAGTCTGTAAAGATAGAAATACTATATCTGTAACTGTCGCCAGATCTGCACAAAAGACACTTGTTCGTTGCCCTGTTGAATCTTGTGATCATGTTTTTTAACATATCCTGCTAAGGTCAAGCACTGTCATGTTCACTGCAAGAAGGTTCTTGCAACAATAGTTGTTTGCAAAAGTTTCTTTGCAATTAATCAGCTTCATCAGTTTGGCCTCAAACTCATTAATATGGGCTCAGTCATCTCAAGTTACTCCACATGCTGCTCTGGTTTGGGTGAGATGATGGTTTATCTTAGGAGCACAAACCCTCCATTCAGATTTTATTCTTCATACATTCATGACAAACAGACCCATCAAGATCCATCCGTTATCTATACAACTTATCCTTTGAGGGTCACAGCGGGGCTGGAGCCATTCACAGCTGACATTGCGTGAGAGGTGGAGTAAGCCCTGCACAGGTCGCCGCTGTATCACAGGGCCACGCGTCAAGATGCTTGATACAAACATCATTTAAGATGTAAAGTTTAGAAAGACTTTGAAGTCGTCGCCCACTTTAGACATGAAACTAGCATTTACGTTTTGAGCTCGGCTGACAAAAATATGGATGTTTTCTGCTTCATCATTGTTCAAGTGAATGGTATTATCTTCCTGTCTCCTCTGACAGTGTTATTGCCTTGCGCTTCTGAGAATAATATGCACTACTCATATGGCTCAGACGCAGACAGTAATATTTATTTCCCTCATGAATATGTGCACACAAAAAATAAGACTCAAAAAAGAAAAGCGGCACTCGTGCACAATAAACAAAAAGAGCACTACACGCATGTGCTGACAGGCTGCGTCTTCATGATGTTGAATAAGCGAGAGAAGGGTCAATAAATGGACAGTGGCTGTCAGCGACAGGGAGATGGAGATAACAGGAAGGAGAGAGAGGGAGGGAGGCCCTGAGAGGAGAGAAAAGAAAGACATGGACTGTCTGGGCGGATGGAGAGATAGACATAGTGTAAAAGAGAAAGAGATGGGATGCAGGAAGGAGGAGAGGGAAAGAAGGGGGAGCGAGGAATTACGGGAGTGAATAGAGTCCTCATTGATCCGCAGAGAGAGGCTATCATTCCTGCTCAGTGAACACAGCAGCGCTACAGGGCAGGTTGGAGGGTGAGGGTGAGGGAGGTGGAGCTCAAAGGAGGACTAGAGGGTGAGGAAGGGGAGGACAGTGTGTCATAGAGGGAGAGCTTCAGTGGAAAAACTGAATAAGTGAGGTTCATCAACATGTGCTGTTTTTTACATTTCCATTTTGTTATTGAGATTTTGCATTGGCTTTGTATGCACACATCTTCAGTCGTGTCCATGTGTTCGACATACATCATTACTGACGTGATCACAGTCGCTGGACATTGATGCCTGAGGATTTCTCCTCACACAGAACTTCATACTTTCTCTGTGTAACATGCACATGAGAGGAAAGAAACAAGCTACGGTGCCTCAAGTCTGAATCCAGGCTTCTTCACAGAGAAGAACCATCATATCACCATTTCCACATTTGTACATCACTAATTAAACAAATCTCAACATTTCTTCATTCGTCAAATGTACCTCGTCTTGTTTTTAATCATATTTACCTTTATATCTATTCGTGAATACTTTTTAATGTATTATATTTAGTGTCTATTACACAACAGCTGGAGTCATTGATTGAGTACATTGACGTTATTTTATTTCATCTAGCTGTTGTTGATTAGTTGAATTTCTTGTTAATTTTCTCAGATGATGCTTTTAAAAGTGGGTGAAAGAGGTGATAATAACCTGTAATATGGGATTGTCTAGGGCTGGACTCAAGCCTCCTGTGTAGATAGTTGTTACTGTTAAGTCTATATTCTGTTTTATGAGTGTGTATGTGTGTTTTGTGTCTGTCTTGAAATTGAAATGTTCTCATCTGAATGGGTGTTTCTTCAAATTTAGAGAAAACTTCAACAGCGTGTTCATTGCATCCACATTGGCTTTTACATGTTTGTTTTCCCACGCGGCTAATAGCCTCTAAAAGAGTAGGTTAGAATATGACAACACTGGTGCCATGCTAACAGTAAGCAGCCTGTGTTTATCTTCAGGGGGAAGGTGTGAGGGAATCACAAGAGTAAAAGATGCAGCACAGGAGCGAACAGATGCCAAAGAGGCAGGGAGTGAATAAGCAGGAGGGAGAGAGAGAAGGAGGGAGGCAGGAGGAGGTACAGCGCTGTTATTTTTCTCTGTGCGTCATGTCTCTCTGTGCAAACGGCTTCCCTCCCGTGCGTGGTGTTGTGACAGCTCTGCCCAAACTCGACCGCTCACACAGACACGACTACAGTCGGCTGCAGGACGAGGGATGGTGGACAGGAGGGAGTGCTTAGGGGGGAGGGGGGGAAGTGAGAGATGGAGTGAAAATAACCCACAGCTACAAAAGACTGGCAGTGGGAGAGAAGTGCAACACAGCAGAGGGAAATAGAGGGAGACAGAGCCGCGGCACAAAGAGAGCGATAGAGAGGATAGTGATAGAGACATTCAGACTGGTTGACTCAGTCTCATGATGTCAGATCTTGTAAGAAGAGTGTATCGAGCTGTGCTGACGTGCTCCAGCCGCCAGTGATGAGTAATGCCATGCTTCAAAGCCTTTGCATTCTCAATACAAATAGATAGCCAATGCACGCCTCAGTGCTGGGAGTGAGGGCAGTGCCCAAACCGATTTCCTGCCCCTGTACATCTGCAGAGCCAATCCGATACGATACAATTCTTTTCAACTGATGCCAGGAGGGACACAGATGGCTGCAACTTTTTTTCTGTCTCCACTATCGAGACAGATGAGGATGATGATAATAATGTGTTCTCATTACAGGCAGCCTCGGGGCAGACACGGAGGAGCGGCTGGTGGAGCATCTCCTAAACCCAGCCCACTACAACAAACTGATCCGTCCTGCGACTAATGGCTCCGAGCTGGTTACCGTGCAGCTGATGGTGTCGCTGGCCCAACTCATCAGCGTGGTGAGTGTGCACGTGGGTCTGGGCTCGTGCGTTTGAATCTGTGGGCACCAGAAAAGACAAGATAGCAGCGGTGAAAGAATTATTGAGATTTTGCACTTGAATAAAGCATCAATACCAAGATTGCATTATACTTCTCTCCACTACTTCTTGGCAAATCAACTGCAATATGTATTCAAACAGAACCAAACACACATCTACAGTAACCCATGGCCAGAATTAGTCACAAAATCTATTTAAAACCAGCTTAATTGCTGACTCTCCCTTCCAACTACAATCAATCACGACACTGTCTTCCTGTAAGAACAACACAGCCTGTGGAAAAACCAATAAAACCACTAAATCATCACAAGCACCATGTACATACAACCTGATTCGGCAAATTTGCAACTGCACAACACCCCTGATTACATTCCATCATGGTAACTAAAGGAAATCTCTCATTTCCTTCAGTAAAGATCGATTCAGGAGTTACAAGTGCGAGAATATAACAATTGATTCAATAATGTAATTATTCTAAACCTATTATTTATATCCTGATTATTGGATTCTAAATAGAAAGGCCCACGAAATCTTAAAAGTCATGCTCATCAGTAGAAGTCTTCTTCTTCTTCCTCTGCTGCTTCTTCTTCTCGTCTTCCTCTTTCATTTTTGCATCCTACATTTGATCACTTGTAAACGCTTCACTGGTATCTCCTTAATTGGACATCCTCCAGTACATCACTTCCTGTCACGAGATAGGAGAGGCGGAGCTAATTGTGGCATGTGAAAGCGGCGCGACACACATTTTGCTGATTCTTCAAGAAAGTTTGAACCTTTGGTTAGTTCCCGTCCTAGTTATTGTAGTCATCTCTATGGACACGAGCCTCTTTCAACCAATCATCCATTCCATTTTGATTTATTCACTTCCCTTTTGTCATTTGTGTCCACTCAGCGTTAATGCACCTCGTCACAAAAGTCTTGTTTCCCTTTTTCACTTCCCATGTTCAACTGACACAGCAGATGAACTGTTAATTCACATTTAATCAAGCATTTTACTTCAAACATCTCCTTCAAGCACTCATCGTTGTTATTAATCCATGTGATTAATAAACAAGATTATCTCTCTCCCTTTTCACTGTACCTCTTCTTTTCTTTTCCTCTTTCCCCTCCCCCCATTGCTGTCTACCACTCTGACTGTGTGACTGTTCTTATTACTAATATCACTAGCGTTACATAACAATATAATTTCCCCTTCCTTCCTATCCTTGACAAACTCAGAAGTATTTTATGGTTATATTTTATTACATATATTGTATTTGTATATGGTGACTGTGTTTACATATAATTGTAGTTCTTTTGGCATCATAATGTTTTTGATACAAATCTGAATTGATTAGTAACAACTTTTTGAGTGTGTGTGTGTGGGGGGGGGGTGAGAGTATACATTCATTTTTAGTTTAGTTCTTTTTTTGTTTTCTGTTTTTTAATAACTTTATATGGAGGTCATCCAGTGTCCATCATGAGTGACTGTCTGTCAAAGAATAATGAAAGACACCAAAGAATTATCTTATCTCTTATCTTAGCTCAGGAAACAATAGTTAAGAGAGAATTTAGTTGTTCAAATATATTTAGTTAGAACTTTTTTTCCCCCACATATTCTTCCTTGTAATTTAAGGTTGTGGAGTAAAAGCAGAAATGCTGTATAAATTCAAATACTCAAGTAAAGCACAGGTAACTCATAGCTGTATGTGAACACAGAATTCGAGTTAGTGTCAAACAAGAAGTGTGTTAGTTCATCTTTGTGTAGGTTAAAGTGTCGCTCCAGTGATTTTACACACACAAAGACTGGTTGGCTCATTATGTTGAGTACTACTCAGCTTATGAAAACAGTTGTATAATGTCTCCGGTGGCTCTGGAGGAGCTTTTGTCTGAGAAATGAATCCTGATGATGACATAATCAGTGTTATCTTGACTGGAGTTTGACCTCAGTGTTTTTTCTTACTTTGATTATTATTACAGAAAGTCTGTGTTACAAACTGGGTCATGGAGTTTGAAAGACATTTACATCAAGCACGTAGGAAGGGTTTAATGAAAGATGTTATCAGGTTTCATTATGCAGCCATTGTTTCTGAAGCATGACTCAGCCTTTAGGGACTAAATGTCAGGATATTCCGGCCTTGCTGCGTTCTTGTTATGGACTTAGTGAAAAAATATGTCACATATATGTTGTGCAGCTTGTTGAAAGTGCTGTAATGAATCGCTGAAGCATAGATGCCTTCTCTAACAGTATTTTCTTCTTTCTCTGCAGCATGAACGGGAGCAGGTGATGACTACTAATGTCTGGCTAACACAGGTGAGACTTCCCACTCTTTTCTGTTCTGTAATTTAAACATACTGAATACAACTCACACAGAAAGGACAAATGAAAACCAAACAATTACTGACGGGTTTGATTTTTCTTTGGATTTCATAGTGTGACAGTCAGGTCAGTGTAAGTGAATCACAGGCTAATAGAGAGTCTAATGTAGTGTAGCTGTGTCCCAATTCAGGGGCCGCCTCCTAGACCGTTAAGGCTGACCTGAAATGAGACGGTCTGGTCTACGGAGGATTTCCATGATCGGTGTCACCAGCTTGTCCCGCCCTTTATTGCTGTTTCCTAGCAACAGAGCTAAAGTTGGACATGCCGAAAAAGTTTTAATGCCCCTTGGTTATTTTTAACATGGGAAACGCTGTTCGGTTGAGCTGAAGCGTGGTACTCAAGCCTTGTCTCTCAACGTCTCGTAGTTTAGCAGCGCCATTACTGCTATGAAAAACCATTCGTCATTGAAGCGCAATGAATTCTGGGATAGGTTGAACCAGGAAGCAGCCACCCGTCGAAGCCTCTATTTTCCGAAAATTGAAAGGATGCATTTGTCGGCCACATTTGAAGGAGCCCAGGAAATGGGACAGTCTAGTCACAGTGCAGTGATGCAAACAGTCTTCAAATGCAGCCTCTGAAGGATCCAGCCCCTGAATTGAGACACAGCTACAGACACTGACTGATGCTCCCTCTGCAATTTACTAAATATAATCATGCTGATTTACATAATCATGCGTAATAGTGTCATACCAGTATATCACCAGCATGTGTGCAGTGGTCCAGTTACTGGAGGGGAAAGATGCATCTATGAGAGACAAGTGACATTTTATGAGCAAAAATCACGGCTTGTAGTTTTTTTTACATCTGAAATACATATAACTGAGGATAACAAAAAGTGCATTGCACAAAATGCTGGACCAATGTGTCCCAGTTGATTTTGTGATTTTTGGACGAGACCTATGAGCTCACCCCGTGAAACCTGTGAATAATGTGACTCTGACTGAGCGGTGACCCTCTTCTACATGGCTGGCTCTTAGTAAAGCTTACAGCTGAGGCCTTAACATGTCTAAACACACACAAACACACACACGGTAAACACACACACATTATCAACATATGCGCTTGCTTTTGAGAGCAGGTGTCAGAACAATTTGCTGGCATATGTTGAGTTTGGATGTAAATTAAGATAAAACAGATGAGATTCTCTCTCTCTGTATATAATGGATATATAATGGATGCTGCTCTGTATTTTTCTCTCTAGTGGTCGCACGCACATGCACATGCACACACGCACACTTAAGCACATACACCTGCACCTGAGTAAGTTGGGATTTATGGGATGGAACAGAGCATAGAATGGCAATCAGCGCACACAGTCTTGTCTCCATTACTTCTGAGGACATTACATTCACTTGCATTGATCATGGAGACCATAGTTACCCTTTGCCAAACCCTAACTTTAACCTTAACCTCACCTTAAAACATCTTTTCACCTTAAAAGATAATGATCATCGTTATGTAGACTTATTTTACTTTCCTACAACATCACTAATACCTTGACCACACAAACACACACACACACACACTTGAGCACATTCACTTGCACCTGAGCAAGTTAGGATTTATGGCATGGAACGGCTCTGTGGATTCCTCGCTGTCTGTAAGCAGGGGAAGCAAGGACAACTGTCCTGAGCCAAGACAAACTGTAATGACCATAATGCATCACAGTTACTGCAGACAACCCAGCGTGGGATTTACAGCTCCAACATGGCAGTAACACAGAAGAGCCAGACAGGGCTGCTGTTACAGGTCACAGAGGCCTCGGTGTGCCAATGTCGAACGACTGACCCACAACACACAGAACAAGATTATGCCGGTCTTTTTACACAAGGTTATGCAGAGGACACAGGGGGTTTTGCTGATGCGAACATGTGCACACACTAGGAAACAGGCTCATTGCAGATGCCATTTTAATCAAGCTGATTGGTTTGTGGCTGGGTGTGTTTAAAAGACCATTCAGGGTCAGGGTTGACACGAGTGCTTCTCTATCCCTCTTTGGCTCGTAGTTAAAGGTATGATGCAGGACAGACAGCGCAGGATGTTCCCCAGGCTTATGTGGCTCCTAATGTATTATATTGACCACTGACTGACTGAGTGACTGAAAGGCAAAAAGATGGACAGACAGACGTTCTCTTCACAACGTCTTCTTGCTGCAGTGTGATTTGCTGATGAGTGACTAAGCATTGTGTTTTATTGACCCTCAGGAGTGGCAGGACTATCGTCTGACTTGGGTCCCTGAGGAGTTTGATGGGATGATGAAGGTCAGGCTGCCCTCAAAACACATCTGGCTGCCTGACGTGGTGCTTTACAACAAGTGAGTCACTCACTCACCCTCCTGTCCTCACTGCAGGCGGCTCCCAGAAGTCATACATGAAATCTAAAAATCATGGAATTCTCATACATAACCTGATGATATTTTTAATATACCTGGTGCTGTGAGGCAGCTCCACTTGCTACAGATGTCACTTTGGAATAACATCGATGACGTGCCAGGAGTCTATAAGTGTGTTTAAGTGTCACACATCCTGACCTGCCACACATGACTGAATCTGACCACTGTAATCTGCTCACATCACTCACGCCACATTACTGTACAGTGTCTGCAGCTCTCGTGAGACACTTCAAAGATGGAATCATCTGCACACACCGGGTTGACGCATATACAGTAGATGCATGCATGACGGATTTAGGGAACTTGCACATACAGTCACACGTGCAAACACACTAGAACTGAGTGTAAAATGAGTTGTGTACAATGAGTGATGTTTGAGTCTCTGCTCAGGAGCATCCCTTGCTGATTAAATCTTTCTGTATCTATAACATCTAGTATAATTATACATAACTCAAAACTATGTAATTATACTATGCATAAGTAAAGGAACATCACTGGGCTGGTTTAAGTTGTACTTTTCAGATCCTCATGGAGTCATGGAGTTCATGGAGTTCCACAAGGCTCAGTACTGGGGCCACTTCTTTTCACTTTATACACACCTCCTCTAGGCAATATTACCACATACACTTCCATTTTATATGACCTAAATCTAAAAATGACAACTGACCCAATTTTATTTTGAATGCACTGTATTTCACTGCAATGTGTTGTATAACACAAAGATCTTCAGAAACATGACCTGTTAGATTTTAATTAGAACTTCATTGTATGTCATAGGGGGTTAAGGATGTTGCAGGCCACACTCTTAGTGTAATGGAAACTGAGAATCAGTCTGCTGTATGTGAAGCAGCTCATCAGAGCGGAGTGATCTCTCTGGCCCTTCTCCTCTTTCCCTGCCTCAGCCTTTACTTCAGTAAAGATTAAAAGATCTCTGACCCACCTCACTGTGGATAAAATGATCCTGTTAATCCCACGTACCCCAGTTCGTCTCGCTGTCCTCCCTCTCGGTCACGTTGGACTCCTGTCAGTCACTTCAACAAGAGGATTATCTCTGTGCATGGCAGCAACAGAGCCTTAAATTTCAGGAAGTTTCTGTTTTTTAGAATGAATAAATGTGTCTATAAAGACAGAAACTACGAATAATTTGTCATATCCTACTCTAGACCATTAGCCATAATCCAGTAGTTTTCTTGCCAAATATTTAAGTTTTTAGTAGAAATTCAATCAATGGCCTTAATGTTGTCAGCAGACTTTAAAGTAAAGTGTCTAATTTGAGCTGTTTGACTCTGTCCACTCTGACCTGGGAGCCATGTTTCCTGTCTAGACTGCGTGATCATTTGATACAGCGTCCTCGTTCCTCATGTTTGTATGAGCAGGTGTGCGTCACCCTGCCGCCCTGAGACGCCTCCAACCTCACAGCCTCTGTATCTGTTTATGCGTGTGTGTTTGTCTGTTTGTGTGTGTCCTGCTCTGTAATGAGTATGTTTTGCATAAGGGGATGTGTCACAGTTCATAAGACTCAGGGGAAACTTGGCCTTTCGTTATAATTTATGTGAACCAAATTATTAAATAATTGAAGACAAAATGTTTCTGTTTAAGTTTGACTCTCCTCTATGTTTTTCTCCTTTCCATCTCTCTCCCCCTGTCTCTCAGTGCCGACGGTGTGTACGAGGTGTCCTTCTACTCTAACGCCGTGGTCTCCTACGACTGGCAGCATCTTCTGGTTGCCCCCAGCCATCTATAAGTCAGCCTGTAAGATCGAGGTCAAGCACTTCCCCTTCGACCAGCAGAACTGCACCCTGCGCTTCCGCTCCTGGACCTACGACCGCACAGAGATTGATCTGGTCCTCCGCGCTGATGTGGCCAGCATGGATGACTTCACGCCCAGCGGGGAGTGGGACATCATTGCCCTGCCAGGCAGACGGAACGAGAACCCCGCTGACCCCACCTACGTGGACATAACGTACGACTTCATCATCCGCAGGAAGCCTCTTTTTTACACCATCAACCTCATCATCCCGTGTGTCCTCATCACCTCACTGGCCATCCTGGTCTTCTACCTGCCGTCAGACTGCGGAGAGAAGATGACGCTCTGCATCTCAGTGCTGCTGGCTCTCACTGTGTTCCTGCTGCTGATCTCCAAGATCGTGCCACCAACTTCACTGGACGTCCCTCTGGTGGGGAAGTACCTGATGTTCACCATGGTCCTAGTCACCTTTTCTATCGTCACCAGTGTGTGTGTGCTCAATGTGCACCACCGCTCACCCACCACACACACCATGCCCCCTTGGGTTAAACTGGTGTTCCTCAACAAGCTTCCTGCCCTGCTCTTTATGCGCCAGCCAAGGAACAGCTGCGAGCGCCAGCGGCTGCGCCAAAGAAGGAGGGCCCAGGAGCAGAAAGAGGGCGGGCGCAGCGGGGAGGCAGGGGCCCTGATGGTGGGTCTCGGGCTGGGTGGTAGTGGCGGGAGCGGAGGGGGAACCACAACAGGGGTATTCAGCAAAGAAGACAGTGACCCTTGTACCTGCTACGTGAACCGAGCGTCTGTGAAACAGTTTGGAGGGGATCTGGGAGGTGCAGGGGGTGGATCCTTGGATGGTCTGAATAGGGTGAGGGAGGGCAGGGAAGGGGGCTCTGGAAACGTGCCCCGGGGCCAACAAGCAGGGGGAGGTCCTGCTCTGACTCAGGCCCTGTTGGCCCAGGCCTGTCCAGGGTTTGAGGAAGCTGTGGAAGGGGTCCGCTTCATCGCTAACCACATGAAGAGTGAAGATGATGATCAAAGTGTGAGTGTCACTGTATTTTTATCGTGGAATACCTTTTACAACATTACTGTGTGACTCTCTGTGGCTCCTTATAAGAGGCCGACCGATAATTTTGCCCTTTGTACGAGCAATAATGACGAAATTCTATGATGTATAATAATTTTATCAGTTTTTGACACTTAATATTATAAATTGTAATCTGGTTATTAAAATATGGATCACGTCTGTGTTCACGCATCTCTTCTCACCCGACGTCTTATTGAGCGTCCCATCCCTACTCCAGTCACGTACGATACTTTTCCTCAAAATACGATAATTTTAAACTTGATTGGCTTTGACCCCAATAATCCATATTGGTCGGGCTCTAGATGTTATAGTCATTAACCTACAGAGATGTGTCACCTGACCTGTATTCCCCAGGCAGCTGTTGACAATAAAAAACACCAAAAAAATCAATAAACATACTATAGACTAAGACACCAACAAACTGGTGTCATAATAGAGACTTTGTCATGAGAAGATGAAAGACAATTCACGGATGTAGGTTTAAATAACTAAACAGAAAAAGAGACAGACAAAATAAAATATACATGCTGCTGATGCTGCCAGTAAATCTTTCATCGCTGCAGTTTACTGCTTTTCAATTTGAGACCAATATATCTGTAACAAATAGATTTGGTGGTAACACGGGGCTGTCTCTGTGTCCCCCGGGTTCTTCTTCATACCACGGTACAATATAATCTCGTCTCTATGTGGATAACATCACAAATCACCTGCTTTTATTGGAATATGTTGGTAACCGTAAAAGGCACATCTGAGCAGCACTGATCTCTCCTCTCTCAGCGCCATATCATGTTATAGTGATGATCGAGCCTCGCAGCCGCGCCGTTTAGCTCTGCCATTTGAAACGCATGGGGGACTACGCCGGAGCATAAGCAGAGGAGACAGATCTGGTGACGTAATCGTAGCCCCTCTAAATATTCAACGCAGACATGCAATTATAGCAGCGGCATGACGTGTGCATGGAGAAGGAGTACAAGTGGAAAAGCGCCAGAACGGAAGAGCCAAGACTGCGGTTGGGCGAGGGTGGCATTTTTTCTATCGCTTCCCCTCAAGGCATCTTAGGAGACGCTCTTGGAGTGAAAGAAACCGACATGGGAATTAACAATCCTCTGTAATTCTGTCCATCATTGCCATAGTTACCATCCCATCTCCATGCTGACTGTTTTGAAAATCCTCCCTCTCCTCTCCTGCCTCAGCTCTTCCCATCCCTCTTGCCTCCCCTCCTCCTCAAGTCATCATTGCCGGGGTTAGAGTGTCAGCGCACCCTCTGTTTCTCTGCCCTCCATCACTCTCTCTTGTCTCCCATGTCCTTCTCAGCCTCCTTGACTTGTACTGGACCTCATCAGTGCTTTGTGGCAGAACAAGTCTCTGCTCGCATTAACCCTTCACCTCTATTAACCCCCCTGCATACATAAAGCAAGAGTGATTCTGCTCACCTTAATCTTTCTCTCCACCCCCCCCTCTCCATCCACAGGTGAGCGAGGACTGGAAGTACGTCGCCATGGTGATCGACCGCCTCTTCCTGTGGATCTTCGTGTTTGTGTGCGTGTTCGGCACGTTGGGCATGTTCATGCAGCCCCTCTTCCAAAACTACACAGCCAAGACCATCACCAGCACGCCGGGCTGACCATCCCCTCTCCCCAGCCACGAACACGCTGAAGGACAGCTTCCCCCGACCAATCAGCACAGCAGAACAGCAGAGGGCCAGAGGCAGGGATGGTAGGGGGGAGCCGGTCTGGGGTTTTTATTTTGTTGTATCTATGGAACCGGAACCAGAACTGGAACTGAACAGCAATCACACCCATTACCTTTATATAGTAACATTTTTTGCAATGAACAACTGATTTTTCTTGTATGAAGAACTAAGGAGAAGGCCATCATACACCTGCAGTGTTTTGTCCAGATGTTTGACGGAATGACCTCCCCTTTCTGGTGGAGACGTCCCTCCCTGCTCTCCTCTTCAGCCAGTCAGGGAGCGAGGATGCTAAGAAACCTCACGCCAGCCAATCGACACTTTTCCTCCTGCTGCTGACTGCTTAACGACAACGTGCCCTCCTCCCACTATGACATTTCTCATCCACAGTATCGACTGATGTCAGTGAGAGCTAATCAGAAAGGGAAGAACGGTTCATATCAAGGTTCTTATTTTCTTTTCCAGAAATCCACTACGCCAGTGAACTCAATATATTTTATCATAGCATAGCAGCCTACCACAGTAAAGCATTGACTATATATTATCAAGATTTCTCTATGTGTTAGCTCATACCAGGGTCTATTGCTGATAGAGAGGCTACGGTGTGTTGTATGATTGTATAGCTATAACAAGAATGTGATATAAACTGTACTACACAGCCCGTGGCACATACACTAACACAATATGTGTACAAGCAACTGATTGCGAAGGAAAATACATACAAGAGCCAGGACGCATTATGTGATGAAGGTCAAAGGGATAAAGAAATAGATCATGCATGGACAGTTTTTATGCTTAAAGAGTTGTGCACAGCAAGTAGAGTACGGCCGTGCAAAGTTGGGGGAATCTAAGCCAAGATGGTGGACAGTATTTAGAGCTCTGGGGCAAAGATCGGTGTCGGGAAAAGGTTTCATGTAAATCTAAATGTGGAAGCATGGAGAACGTGGAAATGAAGCTGTTATGTGTAGTAGTATGTAATTTCACAATTGCTTATTACCTGTCATTGCTGTGATTATCAGATCAGAGTTAGACAGCGTCTCACTTGTTCTTCCTTTCTTTGTTTCTCTCCTCTCCGCTCCTCTCCGCTCCATCTCCAGTGTATCTATTTTTGCACTGGATTCTGTTCATGTATGTAATGTGAAGAACATATGTATAGATGTATGCGTGCCCCCGTACCCTAATCCATTATCATATCTGTCAGATGCAATGTTCAGGAGAGCATACTGTGCTCTCGCCCTCATCCACCCTTTCTATTAATGTCTGACAACCTCCCTCCAGTCCTCTTCCTCTTTATCTGGTCTTCCACAAACGCATTTCTGACATTTAGTCCAATTAGAAAAACCTACATCCTCTAATCACCTTTTTCATTTGGGCAGTTTGGATTTTCTTTAGCATGGAACGGCTTATTTTCGTCATGTCTGCTATGTTCCCATGACAACCGAGCGAGATGCAGAAAGGTTCTTTTTCCGACACGCAGGGACTTGGGGGGGATGATTCAACGGGCAACACAGGAACGGCAGCGCGGCCGTCACTGAAGCAACCGTACCAGGCAATAAGTCACAGATGAAATCACAAGCAGAAATGGTTAAAAAGGGGCAATACATGATGCTATGTAGTATAAACGTGATTGACTTCAATACGACGCTGCAGCTGAGGATTAACGGACGGGAGGAAAGAATGGATAATCTGACCACATCAAGCACAATCCAGGTAGTGAGTCAAAGCAGGATGAACAGAGACAAAGGACTGTTGGTGTGGTTGTTACAGCATATGAAAGCCACTATAAATATCTGAAGAAAAAAAAAAAGAAATGCTGTCTAATCCTCAGTCACTGTCACTCGCTTCCCGCTGCTTTTTACAGCTGCCATGTCTGCAGCTCAGCACTGGACTGCGAGCTGTGTTTGCATCTCTCTCTCTCTCTCTCTCT
The DNA here is from genome assembly GCA_026259375.1 of Verasper variegatus. Lineage (NCBI taxonomy): Eukaryota > Metazoa > Chordata > Actinopteri > Pleuronectiformes > Pleuronectidae > Verasper > Verasper variegatus. Next base: position 14,982,685 of record CM048048.1, read on the forward strand.
CTCTCTCTCTCTCTCTCTCTCTCTCTCTCTCTCTCTCTCTCTCTCTGTCTCTGGAGGATGGTATTACCCGGGGGGGGGGGGGGGGGGGGACGGGGTGGTGGTCACCTTGCAGATCCCAAACAAGTGTGAAAAGCCTACCAGAGACCTGTGAAAACTGTAGGCCACACGGCTCCACACGGACAAAAGTGCTGCTGTCCTCTCCCTCTAACCTCTCCACTCTCTCCTTCCTCTCCTCTCACTTCCTCTCTCTCGTTATATCCTCGCCCCTCATCTCTCACCTTCTCCTTCCTGACTCTCAAATCTGCTCCTGTGCACACCTTAACCGGTCCAATAAAGGTTGTAGGTTCAGATTAACTCTCTCTCTCTCTCTCTCTCTCTCTCTCTCACACACACACACACACACACACACACACACACACAGTCATAGCTCCATGACTTCAGAGGACATTACATTGACTTACATTGATTTCCTGTCGACTTAGGGTTAGTAGACCATAACCCTGTAGGCTAACTCCACCCCTAACCTCAACCAACATGACGTTTAACCCCTACCCTTACCTTAACCTAACCCTAACCTTAACGCTACCTTAAATCATGGCTTCATTAAGTGGACTTTGGAAGTCCCCATAATGTGACTGCGTTAAGAGCTTTACATCCTCACTACATGACTAATACCCAGACCACAAACTCACACGCACAACCTATGGTCCATAAATTACTGCAGTACCCTGACTTCCCATTAATCACACCACAGGATAGACTGAAAGAAAGAAACATTTCCTGTCTTTCTAATATTGTGGCTGGCAGCTTCCTTTTTATGTACTCGCTCACTCACTCACCCACACACACACACACACACACACATGCCCACACTCACATAGTGCTTTTTTTCTTTTAGGAAGCACAGCTTTTAAACAATCATGGGTGTACAACCCAGACAAGGTCACTCTAGCTCTTATTATTCTGCTGTGAAAACAGGAAAACTACCTGTTCTTGTCAAACTTAGGATTTTTTTTAAAGCAAAGGGGACACTAATATGTTAATGTAAACCTCATTAGTATTATAACATTGATATATTGCCAGTGATTGACCAAAAATCTATTTTCCATCCACAGTTGGAATAACCCTGACACAACTGTGAGATTCGCCACTGAGGGCCACTTGCTGCCACCTGGTGCCCGTCATGTGTCGCTGCTGTAATAAAGTACAACCCACATGGTGTTGTTTGAGAAAAGGTCACGTTTATTCTTTCCAGGGGGGAATTCCTTCAGTTTGAATGTGTTACAAAATAACATGAAGAGAGAAAGACAGAGATGTGTTCACATATTCAACAATGACAGGTGCTGAAACAAACGTAAACTCTCCAGGTTTTCACATTGCAAAAGATACAGCTTTTAATGGATTGATGGGTAATAGCAGACAAATACACAAACACCCACTGTGTGTGTGTGTGTGTGTGTGTGCGCAAGGTTGTGTGTGTGTGTATGTGTGCGTGCATGTGTATTTGTGGCATGTGGACGTCCATGACAGGATGTCCCCTCTCTCCTGTCCAAACTGTTTCCTCCCTGGACCTTGCAGGTTAGCAGAGTGGGCGTCTTCGTGCCGAGGGCGTTCACTTCTTCTTCTCTTCCTTGTCATTGAAGTCCAGGAAGAAGTCGTTGCAGGCTACGGTGAGGGCTCCGACCAGTATGATGAACTCGGTGAAGTCGACCTCCCCGTCGTTGTTGGAATCCAGGTCTCCCATAACCTTATCCACTGCCTCCTTATCCTGGGCATTCTGCAGGGGTGAGGGTATAAAATACAAATCAGGCCGTATCTATGAAACCTGTGTGTGCATTTTGTATTCTTACGCTTGCACTTGCACGCTCCTTACCCCTAGGTAGTTGCCGAGCTCTGCGGTAAGCATCTCTTTGAGCTCGGTCTTGCTCAGCGTATATTTGTCCCCCTCGTTTCCAGAGTACTTATGGAAGGTCTGGATCATGAGCTGCATGGCGTTCTCCAGGCTGGAGGCGTTCTCTGAGTTGGGCAAAGACATTCTGGAGAGGCAGAGGAGAGAAAGAAGGGATGAGGAGACGGCGTGAGCGCTCCACGTCGGTGCAAAATCTGCTCTCTCAAGCATGGAGGACAAGTCTGCTGCGAACCAATACAGATTTAATGCTTTTTGGCGTACATGAATGCATGCATGCACAATTTTTCTCTCCTAGACACTCAAGCCAGACTGAGTGACAGATAGATAAGGCATGAGGAAAAACAAGCAGCCGCAAACAGATGGTGTCTAAGCATATCTATCGAGTGACAGATGAGGTATTTGGCAGAGTCAGAGTTCCCTGCACAGCCCCGGAGTCAGGTTTGCTCTAACATTTCTACTCATCAGGAGTGTTTCCTCCCTGCCACTGGTCCTGATAAGATTGTGCCACAGTTAAACCGATCCTCCATCTGTTTTGCTGCTTTGTCCCAGAGAAGAGGACCTCTGGGAGTCAGCGGCCGGACATGTGAGCCAGCTGATAAGAGTGAAAATCTGAGCTGATAAAGCAGTTGAACCAGTGGAGGAGATGTAACCAGGACACACAGGAGCAACCTGATCCGGCTTTTACTTTAGCTCCACCGGATGGTAGAAAACATGCGCCGGAGACAGGTGTGAGTCCCTTACTTTCCTGCACCTACATCACCTCTGTACCTCGTCACGACTGTACCTAACCGTCAGTCACTTCTTACTTCAGTCTACCCTCAAGAACCACATTTTTTTTTTTTGATAAGCTTTATTCCTGCCGTCGTCCAGATAACACGATTATTTAATGTTCCAGAAGTTCCTGTCTTTGTTGTCAATTTGCACGAGGACTTCTCACACGCAGTCCACCTACACGCTGAACGTCTTGCACCAGTGGCCCCGTTAAAACTCTATGTTAACTCTCAGTTAAAATAAGTCACAAATTCAGGAATGCATTGACAAAGGTTCTGCGTTGAAATCTGTTCTGTGCATCCCTCGAAGCGAGTTTCTTACCTGACAGGAGGAGGACGAGTGCTGGCCAGCGGGTCAGGTGCAGTGAGAGAAGGTGAAGGCGATGATGAGGAGCATGAGGGGGACAACGTCTTAAATACACCCCTCACTCCACCCATCCCACCTCTCCCTTCCTCCCGTCTCCCTCCTTCCACCTGACACTCCTCTGCTCCTTCCCCCCCCCCCCCCCCCCCCCCCCCCCCCCTCCTCCTCCTTCTCCGTTTACTCATCAGACACCTCACAGGTAAGACCCACCCCCCCCCCCCAAAAAAATAAAAACATGTCAAGAGCCATATTGACACATGGCACTAATGGTACTGTAACTATAGCAAGACATTAGGTAAATTGATGTGGCCTTAATTTGACCACGAGACACACCACAAACTTTGTCGCCAACAGAAAACCAGCTCTTCTTATTCTCAAATGTTCCCCTGTGTGGAAGGTACATCTCTCAGCAGCTACTGGGTGTAAAGAACCAGTTCAGACAGATAGAATTAGTCTCTAACTTCATTCTTTGTTGATTTAATCTCACTGAACCAGGTGTACATTGAGCAATAGTGCAGTGACAATGACGTATCACTTACTCTACAGCTTGCTATTGTGATAGCGGATTATCCTGCTCTGCTGTTGTGCAACCACTTTTATTACTTCATGTCCAACAGAGGAACAGCTCGAAGGGAGTGCCTAAATAAATACTGATCCGAGACAAAGATGAACAACATTGACAGCTCTCCCAATGTGTCTGATTTTAATCAGCAGAGAGGGTATGTGAGTGCTGGGGTGAGATGTTTACAGGAGGATGGGCGGGTCATGCCTGATACAGTATCCGAAGGAGTAGTGTTGCGGCTTTGAATGGAGCCATCACACCTGGCAGCCATGCAGAAAAATCCTAATACAAAGACTAACACACAAAGGTAACCATGTTCATTCAAGGTGACACACACACACACACACAGGTGCACTTTCTCAAATACCTTAAAACATGCAACAGGCGCGCTCCACACACGTAACTTCTGAACACAAACGCATTTGGACAAGCAAAGCGATTCCTGTCATTCATCCGTCAGACTTAAAGCGATATAATGGATACAGTGAAAACCAGAGGGCATGAAAAGAAAAGGAATGGCATGAACACACACAATCATGTTCACTTGATTGAATGACCTCTGGTTGTAATTATAAAGCAAACAAGATCAAATGCATGTTGGAATCTGCCATCGACTGTATAAGAGCATCCTCTTGTTGCTGCAGTGTATTGTGTCTGTGAGCGGGGGAGCACAGTGTTGTGTGCACACTTGAATGCACCATATGTCTATATGTATAGTGTTGCAGAGTGGAAGATGGCACACAATGGGAAGCGTATACTGTCGGGATCCGGTTGCATTAGCTGGTGCATCTAAAAGCTGCTGAGTTTGACTGTCATGGCTAAATTTAGCAAGTGTTGCTGGCAGCTACGGAAGGAGCAGGTATCATCAGGTATCAGCGGTGCCTGTGGGTCATTGTCAAGCCATGTCAGGAAAACCACTGCACGCACACAGCGTTTGTGTTTGGTTTCCCTGCAGCATTACAATGGAAGACAGGAATAGGTTACTCATTGATGAAATGCTAATGAAAACGTACACACAACGTGGTTTTAATATAAAGCTTTTATTTTGGGAAATATGGTCGGTATCCTTTGTGTAAATGGCATGAAAAATACACGCCCAGCTCAGAGTCCTTCAATGTGTCCTTGACAGAGGAGACCAGTATGATGTGACTGAAGAAATAAACTTGGACAGACATTCAAGGTCAGAGCGTTACAGAACTGTTAGATTTAGGTGGGTTAAGATGATTATGGACTGTGAACAAGTACACTGGATGGTTGCTGGAACATTCAAATGGAGAAAAGATACTTAAAAAGGGGCAGAAAAGAGAGAGCAAAGGCGGATCATTGGCAAATCCATCAAACGCAGCGGCTTCACAAGTGTCTACGATGCATCCGTGGGGGTTCCAGTCTTGCTCTGACTGAGGCTGTTGGCCACGTAGCCAATCAGCGTGAGGTACTCCTGGAAGCTGACCTTCCCATCGTTGTTTGCGTCCAGGCCTCGCTGCATCTCCTTAATGGCAGAGCTGCTGCCTGTGTCCTGAACAAAACACACAAACAGGAATTATTGCATAGGAAAATACTTTCTTGGATAATTTTCTTCAAAAAGTGTGCAAGAAAAAAAACTACGTAGGTCCTTACCTCCATGATGGAGCCGAGCTGTGAACTCACCATCTTCTGGAAGGATTTGCTGTCTAGGTTGTCCCTACCCTTGGAAGAATTGATGAAAGTGGTCACCAACGTCTTAATTGCAGACTCCATATCTACAGAGAGTGAGAGGCAAGGACAAAAAGGGGAGAGGAGAATTGAGATATGTTCATATCTCAGACGCTCAGACATCGCGCCGTTAGGTTCCTAATTACAATCCTTTTTTGTAACAACAGCAGTCCTGATGAAGTGCATTTACATTCGGCTCCGGGTGGATAAACGGCTTGTTTCAGTTATTTGGTGCATCATTTGTTTGCACTGCAGAACAGTGAGATGTGCATAATTACTTTGGAATGCATGCAGCTGAATGATTAAGATTAGGGATTATTCACAATCTAGAGTGCTAGAAAGATTAACACATTCATGTATGGATTAATATTGACAGGAAATTGAATGATTACATATAAAGAATATAGTTATAATAACAGTTAATGAAGCAATTAAAAAGTAAAATAATTATTGAGTTATTTAACCCACAGACGGTGAGCAATGTTGATAAAACATGTCACTCTTTGTTGTTAGTGAGACCACATGATGAAAGTGTTTTTGAACTGGATATGTTTGGATCTGTCCTCTGAACACAAACGTCAGAAAGGTGAGACACACAGGTGATGTCAGGGTAGAGGAAGAGGAGCAGAGGGGGAGGGGCCTGGAGGCTCTCCGAGGTAAACAGAGCAAGAGAGAGGGAGCACTGGGAGGATGAAGAGGAGGGGAGTCTCTGAGGTAAACACAAAGGGAGCTGTGATCTCTGACGGTGGACATCTAATCCCCACAAGCCAGCGGGAGGCCGCGGGCTCAAGTTGCTGCCTGCTGTCCGTCTGCTGCAGCACACCTCCCCTCACACTGTAGGAACACACTACACACTGTGCTGTGTGTGAGCTGAAAAACATGACGTGGGCCCCATCAGCTGAGATCTGTTAGGTTGAACTAGTCTGAGCACAAATATCCAACTCTGCCCTGATTGAGAGAACCTCTGAGCCTGAAGTGGAGTTTTGATTCATATCACTCACCGCTGGACACGCTGGATGCACAGGAACAACATCTATGCTTTCATCAGGTGTCAAATGGCCACATCCCGATTCCATGCACCTTATCAGTTTGTCATACACACCGGAGAAGTGACTAAACGTCGGTATACGTACTGTTGATTAACATTGACAGACCTGGATTCCATTTAGCTGCTTCTGTTTCAATGTCCTGCTGTCGTACATGCCGGCCATTGTTAATGTTAGACCATGACTAATATCTGCTGAATATTGAGTCATAAAGCGATGCACAAACACATTCTCCATGTCACGTTGAATTGACTGTGACATTCTTCTGCAACAAATTAAAACTAATTGCAGATGCTTGAAAATAAAAAAAACAGATCTGGGAACAGATCAGAGAACCCAGCACAGCTAATTTGTGGTATTTCATTGGCAGCAACTAACGCTGCGGATACTTGAGTTGAGTTGATAAGCATCAGCATGGGGCGAGACCTTGCTGCCGGATTTCCAGTGTGTATTGGAAACTACCACAAGGCATCTACAGGACGGCTAATGATGATGGTGATGGGGGCCTGAGGTGATGTTGCTGGGGGTAACTGTAGAAGCTGGTAAATCTTCCATCTGACACAGATGTCACGCCTCAATGCTCACACTATGCAACACACACACACACTAACACACACGTACATATCTAAAAAGGCCAACACAAATTAGGACTTCTGTTGCATTAACCTAATTACTGAGTGAGTGAGAGCAGGCACCCAAACCCTGGATTCTGTTTCATGTCTCCCTGCCATGCCAGCACGCACGCACACACAGACTCACACAGACACACACAGACTCACACACTTTCCTACACTGAAGTGAGCATCTGTCATCAGCATGCTGTTCATCATTATTTAATAGGTTACTATAATTGCCCCAGCACCTTCCAAACACCCTCTACAAGACAAACAGCAGCAGAGGAGCAGGCAGACCAGTGTGTGTGTGTGTGTGTGTGTGTGTGTGTGTGTGTGTGTGTGTGTGTGTGTGTCTGTACAGGCCATACATCAAAATGTCTGACAGGCCTGCACCATCCATGAGAGTCTTGTGTAATGAGATAAACATGAAACCAGGACGCCTTTGGTCAGAACTGGAGGCCTCAGAATTACACATGGGGCAGAATGAAGCATGTAGTTGTGTTTGCGTGATAAGAGCAGGAGGCGGCCTCACAGCGATGAAGTTCTCCTGCAGCCTCACAGCACTCAGATAGAGTGGTGATTGTCATCGTAATGACTGAAGTGTGGTGAAAGCTTGTGTTCAGCCTGCTACATTGTTTTTTTGTGCATGTGTGGCATTTTAAAAGTTTTGCACCAAACACATGCTCACTTTGTGGCTTCCTCGCTTTTTGCCTCGAGACATATTGAAATAAATATAACTCGTAGTCACAAGACAACCAAGAAGAGTGACAGTTTGCACCATTTTTTTTAAACCTACATTTTTAAAAGCTACACAGCGAGGCCTGGATGTTATTATGATCCTGACTGGAAACTGCTGCTCTACCATTTCATGGTAATATGGTGAAAAAAGTTGTGCAATATCAAATTAAGGGAAATTGCTGAAGGATTCGGTTTCTATTGGCTCCAGCTCCTCCGACAACTCTGACAGGATAAACAGTAGCTGATCAAGGGTGCATGCATGGATGGATTCTGGTTCTTTCAAGAAGATTTTAATGTCATTGATCTTTCTATATACTATATACAAGTACCTCCACCAAGTTTGTTTGCGTTTGTTAGTTCGTTAGCAGGATTACACAAAAAGAGGGGAGAGGCTTGACCCAAAGAAGAACCCATGAGACATTTAAGAGGAATAATTGGTGGATTTTAATGGGGGGGAAACCCGGCATGTTTAGAGAATGGATATTTATGAGTGTGTGCAAGTTGGTGCAAATCCAAATAAAACGGATGTAGTTCATTTTGATGTGGTGTCATAAGGAGACTGTTGGACCTCGCGGGGAGTTATTTAATATTATTATTATTGTATCAGTTGGTGTAATTTTCTATCATTATCTCGGGCTTGTAAAATACATTTCCAATCCAAGTAGGACTTATCTGGTTAAACAGTTAAATTAATATGAATGAATATGAGCAATATTATCTGTCATTGGTGTTTTAATTGTGCGCCAGAGGTTCTGCACTCTGCTTTATATAGCACTTTTTTCTAGGAGCAGTTCCATCGCCACTGATGAGTTGCAGACTTTAATAAAGTCACAAAGCACTGAACTACAGCCAGGTTCATACTTTTTGGGGATTCCCCTACTCGTTTCTGAGTTTGACTTTTTGCAGAAGCTCAAATTGATGAAGTTGTTTTGTTCATTTGCAGTGCGTTGATCTCTGTTGGCCACCGTACAATTCAGTTGTTCAGTGTCTTGCTCAAGGACATGCTGATGAGTGGGATCGTACAAACCAGTTTACCAGTATGCCAGGTGAGGTCACCTCCCACAGAGCTGGGGCAAAGTGCCAGAAAACGTTGGAGCAGGGGCTGACACCTCACTCTTAACGACCACAGACCACCACGGACCACCACGGGTCCTCATACGGACGAGTATCGATCCTTGATCAGATCCACTCGTGCATCAGGTGGGACTGACTCACTTCCGTGCTGTTACCTGTCTGTGCCCAGGTGGCCGCTTCCCCTGCGCGTCATGAGCCGCACCAGGCTGAAGCCACTCCTGTCTCATTTTAACGTGAATCACTCGCACTGATAATCCTAAATAAGACCGCGGTGACTAAGCCACAGCAGTCCGCCGTATGGTGACTGATTCCCGGGGTGGTAACGGCCCGGGCCTCGACGGTGCACACAAGCCCGTGACCAGAGCCAGCCCGCGCCATGCGTAAAACCAGAGATGTCAGGGGGGGGGGGGGGGGGGGTTGTTGTCCGCGTCCTACATTTACATTTAGCCCCAACTAATCCTAACAATTTGTAGAGCGGCCAGAAGCAGGAGTGACACACAACAAATAAATAAGTCAACGTTACTCGAGCCTCCGGTTTCTCTGGAGGTTTACAGGGATTGGCGTTAGATTACCAAGAGGAACCCGATCCCTGAGTCCACCAAGCTGGGCAGTGGCAATAGAGAGAGACGCTCCCTAATGTCACCACATTGATGACACGGTGGAGGAAATGAGCTAAACATGTCACTTTGAAGCAGTTTGGACTCATTATGGGAACATTACAGATGAAGTGCAGATACACAGGCACCACAGAAAGAGAGGGATGAGGGGAAAATGGAAATAAAGCAGACTCACCGTTATGTCAGGGAACAAAAGACGAGTGAGTGTGGGTTCTCCTTCTCTCTTAGTGATCCTCCTCTTCAGTCCTGGGCTGGATTAAGCAGCAACACATATCTTTTCCGTGATTTAACTTCTCACTCCAACCAGCTCTCTCTCTCTCTCTCTCCCCCTTTTTTTTTCATTGTCATAGGGCGTGTGCCTGAGAGAGAAGGAATGTGGAAAGAGGAGCAGCTTGAGCAACAACAGCGCTTTTCAGCAGCATTTTCCCTCACAAAGCTCCACGATAAAAACACAGTGTGGTTTTAATCTTTACAGGGTTTTATACGAGCACATTCAAGTCTACTTTATTTTCCCTACTGACACATACTTTCAACATGTCTGAGTGTTGGTGTTCAGCGCTTTCCAGAAAGACAGATGTATTCAAAAGCCACACCCTGAAACTTCACTCACTTGTGCAAAGACAATGTTCACCAGAAAGGAATCCATATTTAACAAATTCACAAATGAAGACATGGATGGAAGGAGGAACTTTATTTTTTGGGGCATTTCATTTAGATTTTATTTTCCAGCCTTAAATCCAGCTGTGCCAGTACAACTGGGTTTGTGTCCTGGAGAGAGATGACAAACACAGAGACATGTTCCAGCCAAGAACACATAATGCTTATACACACATTGTCAACTCTCAGAAAATGCAATTCCCACTCTACAACACCCTCGCAGACCTGTAAGCACAAGCAGCTGGGAATGTATGAGTGTGAGTGTGTGTGTGTGTGTGTGTGTGATAGCCAACAGCCTGGACTAGTTTTCAAACTGCTGAAATCAGTTTAATAGTATTCAGTGACAGAGTGAGTGCCAGTTTGGCAGCAACTGCTGAGGGAACAGGGTGAAAAGGAAAAAGCAGCCCACTGATAAAAACACAGCGTTATGGCGCTGGAAATGACTTTAGGGTGTTTTCCATTTGGCTGATTTCCCTATTTTTTGCAAGCTGTGCGGCCAACAGACAAGTCAGTGACAAAAAACGTAAGAGAGTATCTGGAGACACACAATTGGCCGAAAACCCTCCATGCTTCCTTGCAAGATGCCCCTATCAGCTGCCAGAACTCCAGGAAGTTGAGCTCTCCATCATTTCTCTTGTCCAATGAGCTCAGACGTTGGTCAACAGCAGCTGCGTCGCCAGCATTCTGCAGGAAGAAACGTGTACCGAGCTGTAAAATCACCCTAACGGTCACAGTGGATGATGCAGAGCTTCAATATTACTCATCATGCGTGTTGTGAGATGAGGCAGAGGCACGCTGGCGCCACTGGCATGACACACCAGTCAACAAATTCATGCAAAATCAGCAGAGGTGGTCTGGCATCTGTGCTGATCCTCGACTCTGTCACCATCTAGTGGTCACTGTTTATTTCAGCTTTTCATGCAAGTTGAAACATGGAATTTTCCACACTGGGAAGAGGCCGATTCTTTTTTTTTTTTTGTTAGGCCTCAGTAACGGTTACTTTCTTCTCTTGTGTTCTGGTTACAGAAAACAAAACCAAAACAACACAGAAGAAGCTTTAGAAGTCGCTAAAGGGTGGGAACTCTTCCTTTGGAGATTAAACAGTTTGTGTTCAAATACTCCCACATGTTCTTTTCTAGTTAACTCAACCCAATGATGACTAACATTTAATTACATGGTCAGAGCAATAAGAGCCAATGTGCTATCCAGATGATGCCCACTGCAACATGAATCCACCCCAAAGCAGTTTTAGCAGCAAGAGAGACATCTAAGAATATCGTCCTGGTTATTGTCTTTCAAACAAATATAGCTGTGTAGTTCCTCACCATCATGTACAAATAAAGCAATGAGGTGATAGATTTAAAGTTATAGACCAAACAAATCCCATGAAAAGACAAAAACAACTAGGCATTGTCCATCTCTAAATATAGTCTGATGTCCCAGGCCTGTCACTGACTCTTGTAAATGCATTTGCTCTTACTTAAGAACAGGTCACAGATACAAACTAAAAAAAAGGCCAAGAGATTCACAAAAAAAAAGGAGGAAACTCTAGATCTGAGCAAACTTTACTAAAAAGGCATAAATAGTACATTTCTGGGTGTGCGTGGTTATGGCAGGAAGACGGTTTATGTGTGTTCAACTCATTGTTCATGGTAATGAAGGAAAATGCCACCAGATGCAATGATTTCATCTTATTAATGGCTTTTTAATATTGTCCTGACAACAGTGATGCTGTGGCGCAGCAGAATAAGCGACAGTAGATCAGGCTTTGGTTACACAGACAGTACCTGCAGGTTGGATCATTGTTACCTCCACTAAGCAGGTTATGTTTTCACCCCTGTCCATTGGTTTGTTTGTAGGCAGGATTACGCAAAAACTACAGAAAACATTGCCACGAAACCTGGTGAAAGGATTGAACATGGGTCAAGAGAGAACCCATTCAATTTTGATGTGATTCTCCAACAACACTGAGCTTTTTCCATAACTTCAGTGTGCAACTATAGTTTCCAGGAGAAGTTATGGATTACGGAGCCCAGACTAACTCAGAGTCCCTTTAACAGGAGAATGTTTTTTCCCCTCTTTAAGCGCTGCTCATTATGGGAACTGTTCTATAATATTATAAAAATGAACTTACTCTCTAATGTACCTTGAGTGTTTTGCTATACGATTAAAATTGAATTGAGTGGGTAAATTAGGTTTAAATTAGGACAGTTTAAAGGCATCAAAATATTCTGTGCACAAACAGTTTAATGTTTTGCTCAATTAATGCTGATGCACAGACATTTCTCCACATCGGTGTACGAGCGTGAAACTGTGGGGGAGGCTGTGCCGTATGAGCTGAGAAAATGCAGTAAATCAGATATAATTATCCTGTTTTTGTTGCAAAAACTTCTGAGAATGAGACACTTGGGTTTCACCTCAGAAAGTGAAAATATTTAAGTCAAACCTCTGACAGAATGTGCACAACTGGCATATTAGGGAGACAGTTTGTGCTAACAAGCAAAACGGCTTTATCATCCAGATATATCCACGCATTGTTTTCATGTCTCAGCTCTATGACACACACACAGAATGCTGACACAGCAGTCTATATTTCTGTTTCCATTCCCTTGACCATCATTGAGGAAGTGCAGCTGTTAAGACAAAATAAATGGCTCACAGAGAGGACTCAGTAATCATAGCTGTATATGAGCATCAGCGTTGTCCATGGGGTAATGCAGCTAGTTGGTCTTATGATGGATGCTCAGCTGGAGGTGTATTTGTGTCCAAGGACTTGTTTGTCTATTTTTGTTGATTGCCTGCTGTACCCACTCAACCAACTAAAAGAAATCTTCTGACTGAAGGAGGGCGGGTGGAAGTGTGTGTGTGTGTGTGTGTGTGTGTGTGTGTGTGTGTGTGTGTGTGTGTGTGTGTGTGTGTGTGTGTGGAGGGGGGGTGTCAGGTTGGTGGGGGTCAATTACATGTTGATTGTTGTGTGCCACTGTTGCATTAGTCAAGAATGTTAACACATTCGGTTAGCACATTTGGTTGTAAGTGCCACAGTCGTCATGAGCACCCTGAATGAGAAGCACAGAAAGAGGGCTAGTGGAGGGACTGACCGGGCCGATAAAAACCTGAAGGCCAACTGGACTTCATCCTAAACCCGGTGGCCAATACACCTTTGTTTGTACAGACTGTCCGGCTTAATTATCTACTGTGCAGTCACCTCATAGGTTTTCAGTAACTGATAAAAAAGAAAACAGTGAGACGACACGCCTTTAGCCTACATGAGTATTTGTGTTTGGTTCACCAGTCTCTTTACCTTTTATACAGCCTATGTTGTATATCTAGCGGTTTAATACAACCGCCGTTGACTCAATGTGTCAAACACCCCTCGCATCACCATTTCTTACCTCAGATCTGAACAGATCTGCCTGACTGGTCTATCTGCAGGGCTCCTCTGTGGGGTCCCGTCAGGTGCAGGCTCCGCTCTCAGGTCAGCTATATATGTCTATTAGAGCCACTGGAGGTCAGGACTGGAAATGCATGCAAAGAAGAGCCCTGCACACAGACACTCTCTCCTCTCTGGAATCCAGCTGAGAGAAATCCATCATCACGACAGAGAACTTAAATTCCTGAGAGCGGATGCACTATCGCTTTTAAAGTTTTGTTCAGAAAGTTAAAATACTGGGGAAACTTACAGGTCCTCAAAGTCATACAGCAGTGCTTCGGGGCCGTCTCCTTTAACAGGCTTCACTGGCTGGTTTAATCATTACAGAGAGAGAAAGGTGTACGTTAGGGAACATAACTCAGCATGAAACTTTATTTTTACACAGAGGAAGCAGGATATGGACAGATCTGTACAGCAGTTTTACAATATTATAATAAAGAATGGATATCTTTACTTGATAAAAAATGTAAAGGTAAAATCTTGTCAACAAGTCATTAAACTAAACTTACCTTCTCTCTGTGTCTTTCCTCTCTTCTGCTAACATCAGCCAACTTGTTGCTGCGTGTATCGAGATGCAGAAGACACAAAGACATCAGTGTGTCAGAGGTAGACTACTTCATGATCCACGGTCAGGACAGGGAGACAGGAGACTGCGTTGTGTCAATCTGTCAACAAAGAAAGCAACAACCTATTATGGACTTTCACAAGTTAATATAGCAGTTACTGTTGATATTAAATGAAATAAAGTCTCACCTTCTTTTCAACATTGCAGAATTATCACAACTTGTGAATCCAACCAGACCAAATTCAAGTGTATTTAATACCTGTGATCAACATCTAATAAAATAAGTAGATGTTTGCAGGTAAAACTACTTTCACAGACTGAGTAAAAAGAGGAGAAAAACAGTTTTTCATCAAATGGATGCACCAAATTTATTATTCTGCTCTTATAACAATAATATGGGCAAATACGGACTTTCTAACATACAAAGTTGTCTTATGCTGCCAAAAAGCCGACACAATCTGTGGCTCTGCATTGTTAATAATCTCTGTTTGGCTGTAGGGCCTTGAATCTACAACACTTCATAAGTTAGTTGTTTTGTGAACACTATTGTCCGAGGGATATTTCTGAAAATCTATTTCCCATGATTTAAGAGCCTTGACAACCTAATCAAGAACAAATGTTACATTCAAAATAAAACAATAATTAAGAACATTTTAGTGCACAACACAAGTTCCGTACCTGAAAAGAAACATACATGCGCAACATTCAATATTTTAAGTGCCTGACAATTGTTTTATTTCACCTATATTATGCCTGCTTCTATAAAATAAGTTAACTCTATCTATCTGCATAGTTTTAAGACGTTTAAAGCAATATGTACAAAACATTCAAAGCCAAAATCAAAGCAGATTCTCTCTAATTTCACGTAAAATATTCATCAAACCATTTCAGCAGTTCGCACTCACTCCACTCTATAGAACAAAACTTCACTCTTTAAATCTGTCAGGAGAGAGGCTTAAGAAATGACGACATAAAGATGACGTACTGGTGGAACTGATAAGTGAAGACATGAACAGTGCACAGAGCCGTTTGCAGAGGAAGAGGTGTAATGTGTGACTAAGACTGTTCAGTGGTTATTCCAGAGAGGAGAGTCAAAGCAGCTCAATCGAACAGGATTCAGAGAAGGAAGAAAGTAACATCGGTGGTCAGTCAGTGATAAAACTAAGAAACTAGATGTGGGGTTTCAGCCTCTTCAACTCTCTCTTACGTCTGTCCCAGAAAAATCTTATGATCTATAAGTTAGCCATTTTTCTTCTGCTGTGTGCATGTGAAATAAAAAGCTTTCACAAAAACAGTGAAATTGAACTGTAAGTTGAAACACCACCAAAACAACACGCAGAGGTGGTAATATAAGATCCTCTGAAAAAAAAAAAAAAAAAAAGAGGACAGGATGATTAATGCATCCTTTATAAGCTTTTGTGGTCCAAAAACAAATGTTCCCTTTGAATAACCTCATCCGTCACTGCTCCTCTTTGTTGCTTTTGACAGATCCATCAATCCCCCCCCCCTCCATTTCAGCCACGTCCTCGTCCGTTCTCCTTCCGTTTCTCCCCTTGGATTCCCTCCACTTTCTCTGCAGCTGCCGGCACTGAAAACTTTTTTATCACCTCTCTTTCGAACTCCTCCATTTCTTCCTCGATTTCGCTGTCCGTCTCGTACCCGTTCTCATCCCCTTCCACCATATCTTCCACCGTATCTTCCACCATATCTTCCAGAATATCCCCCACGTCCTCCACAAAATCTTGAAAGCTCATCTGGTCATGAGCAAAGACTCCGTCCTTGAAGAACTCCGGAGCCAGCTTTCTGAGCTCCTCTATTTTGGAAGCATCCACTCCCGCCTCCTCCGCCTTGGCTAGGTAAGTTTGGAGGATGGCTTCAAACTCAGGGAGGGGGACAGGAAGCAGCCCCTCACTCTGAGCGCAGGTCTCCAATGAGTTGCAGTTCTGTGGTGGTTTGGTTTTGTGCTGGAGCCGGTCTCTCTGCTGGACCCAGTACTCAGGTTGTTCGAGGGGGGGGCTGCGGTGTGTGTGAGCGGCCTTCCCCTCTCCCCACACATGCTCGTCATGATCTTTGTTTTTGTGAGAGCTCGATCTGACTTTCTTCCCGTCATAATTGTGATCTTTCTCTTTCTGCCCTCTCTTCCATTCTCCCTCCTTTTCCCGCTGTTTCTTCTCATCCTTCTTCTTCCATTCCTTATCATCTTTACCCTTCCACTCATTCTCTTTCCACTGTTTCTTTTCATCCTTCACTTTCCGGTCCTTACCATGATTTCTGCTGTGATTTTCACTTTCTTCCCACTGTTTCCTTTCATCTTTTCTTTTCCCTTCTTTGCCATTTTTAGCCCTCCACTCACCATCTTTCTTCCACTCTTTCTTCTCACCTTTCTCTTTCCAATCCTTCATCTCCCATTTGTCTTTGCTACTTTCCTTGAAGCCATCTTTCACTTTCTTCCACTCCTTCTCTCCATTCCATTCTTCCCTCCCCTTGTGTTTCTCTCCCTGATCCTTTCCCCTCTTCCGATCCTTCTTCTCTTGCTTACCCTCATTCACTTTCTCATGCTTCGCCTTTTTCCAGTCTTTCCCTTCCTTATGATCTTTTCTCTCACTCTTCTCTATCCATTCCTTATTCCCTTCACTAGCCTTCCATGGCTTTCCTTCATCACCTCGGCTCACCTTGTCTTTCTTCTTATTCTTCTCCTTGTATTGTTTCGTTACATCGCTGTGCCTCTCCTGTTTACCTTCCTTATCTTTCACCTTGTCAGACTTTCCTTGCTCATGTTTTCCCTTTTTCCCTTCCGTTTTACCTCCATCTTTGCGATCTTTTTTCTCTCCTTCCTTCAATTCAAATTTCTCTCTCTCTTTCCACTCCTTCTTTTCACCAGTGTCATATTTATCCTTCTTCCAATCAGTCTTCTTCTCTTTCTGGTCCTTCAATGGTATCCTGTCCTCTCTCTCTTTAGTTGTTTCCTGCCTGCTGTCCTCGGGCTGACCACTGGAGGGCGATATTGTGGACTGCACAGGTGCTTGAGCGGCTTCAGTGGCTGCTGAGGGAAACACAAGTGGTCGTTACAGCTTCAGAGGTGAACAGTCAAGTGAGAAAATAGAAGGATAATAAAAGAATGAAAAGTCACAGATTTCCCCTAACTTTCTACTAACTATCATCTTCTACATCTACCCTGCACCCCCTCCCCTCCCTACCTCCATCCCATTTGTACCTGGGGAGCGTTTTAATTCATTCCCAGTCGATCTCAGTGTTTCTAGTTCTTTCTGTAGGGCCAGGACAGACTCCAACTCTCTCTTCATCCTCTCATTCTCTTTTTGAAGAACAGGGAGAGATGCCATCTCTGTCTTCAACCTACTGTTTTCCTTCTCCACCTCCTCCCACTGCAGAGGCTCCGTTGCTCCCTCTGCTGCCTGTCCCTCGGCCACTTTTAGCTCTTCTTTCTGTGCCTGTTTAAGGAAAAAGACAAACCTGTGAGACTGTGACACAGAGACATGTTTATATGCACTGTCATATAATCATGTATATACCGTATGTGCATGCACACGCACAAACACACAGGGGAGATATTAAGTGAAAGAAAGGAGTCACACCTGAAATTGGGCTTGTAGCAAAGAAATCTGCTGGTTCTCTTCAGCTAACTTATTTAGCAGCTCTGTACTGTCAGCATCTACTGGAGGTGGAGGAACCTCTGGATTAAGCCACTCCTGTCAACAAATTGCACACACAGAACAACAGTGTCAGGGCTTTAGAGGACTTCTCAACATCATTACAGTCTAACGGATTAGTCAAGAAGTGAGAGAACAGTACATGTTGATGAAATGGGGAAAACAAATCCAGAGAGGCACAGGAGGTAGAAAATAGCAGTAATACTGCCATTGTGGGTGGACTCCTACTGAGCATTTCATTTCTAACAAAAAATTCTTGCCATGGTACTTCTCGTCTACAACATGGTAAGACAAGAAAGAACAGAGGGAGAAAGAAAGAAATGAAAAGTTGACGTCACACTGGACCTGTTTTCCTGGAGCATTCTGAGTCTTTCAGCTCCCTTGTCCCATAGTCACTCTCTGGAAACCATTATGCAAAGCTTTATTTCAATATGCAAAAATACAGTGACAAAGAACACAAGCACATGCGCTTCATTGCTTATTATTGCCAAATGTGGCATCCACCCAAACAAAAATCAAGATGAGACGGGTGTTCCTCATTTGAGAGGGAAGGCATATACATTAATACTGCATAATTTCATCACAATGAAAATTAAAGGTTAAGGACAATATATTCATTGCTGGTTGAAAACCTTGTATCTTCAATTTTAATGTTTACCTCATCCTGTATGTACTTCGAACGTTTTCATGCCAAGGACGAACCTTAAAAATGTACTTGGAAAGGCATGAAGGTAAAGCTTAAGCTAATGGTTTACACTGTGGTGATGTTGTACGAGGTTTTCATTCTCAACAGCAAATATGCCTCAAGTGCAAAATTTGTTCTTTCCCTCTTGTTCAGATCATTAAAATCATGCAGTGCTTCAAATATGGGTGTCAGATGCAAAACTGTTTTAACTGCATGCACATCCACACATACAAATGCATGCTTGGCAAGAAAGCACTCATTTATTCCATCATGCATACACAACCGGACAACCTACCCTCATCCAAGTCCATGAAGACACCTGCAGATACAATACACCTCAATTGCAACATGACCGTTATCTATTCCAATTCCTGCCCCACTTTCCTCTTTCTAACTTTACTGAAACATCATGAAATCCATCTAAAAATGACATTTATGAATTAGGACTGGATGCTTTCCTTAGCAACAGGTCAAACTGCAGTGCCTACCAGAGAAAAAGATAGTGCCAAGGCCTAACAGAATGATGGCACCAAGGATGCACTTGTTCACAGAGAATCCGCTGTCGTCGTCTCGCTGGGGCACCTGAAACTCTTGCTCTCTTTCCTCTTCCTCCTCTGTCCTACCGATCCGGTCCAGAGCCGCTAAGAGAGACCTCCGCCTCCTCCTCACCTCTGGCTCTGCCTCCTCTTCGGTCCTCTCAGTCCTCTCCTCACCCACCTCTGAATCCACGGGGGAGTCTGGAGCAGAAATGGAAAATCTGATTTTACATTTCTACAAGTAAATTTTGACAATTTACAAAGTAAATGTGAAAACAGCAGATCATTTACTTTGTAGGCATCCACTGATGCATTGATTATTTTAAAGCAAAACTGTTGCACATTAAAGGGTACAACTTTGCACTTGCTCGAACAGAGTTAATAGATAGATTAAAGCAGGTATGGTGATGTAACTGGTCTGATTCTACAGTATGAGATCTCATGGGAAGCAAGACTTGCTTGTTTTGTAGCTCTGCTGTGCGTTAGGAACACACAAGTTAATTTGCCCAAATGCCATTCCTTAGTTTCCATTTAACTGCATAAACAAGTGATTCAAAGGCTACATTTTGAAATTCCTGGCACCTCGAAACAGTGTTTTAGCTTTCCAAATTATTTGCATCCCACACTGCGACTATAAAAACACTGCAAAGAACTCATTGACACTAAACTCGAGTTGGTAAACAAAGAGCAGATGAAAGAATGCACAGCAGAGCAAAGGAAGAATTTGAATGCTGTAGAAAAGAGCTGGTCCCTCTGAAGCCAATTTACTTCTGCAGGGTGTCATGAAGCCTCGCGGCTGAGCACATGCAGAGTTACTCTGTCACATCATGCTCACTTCCTCATACCGACCACAGCCTCTCCAGACAACCTCTTGGCCCAGATACTGAACAAGTCCATAACCAGCTGGTCCACCAAGTACACTTCAAACATAAATAAGTACATATGACTCAGTCTCCAAAGAAGAGGAAAGGATACAGGCATACCAGGTTATAAGCTTTGCCATAGAACAATATAGACACAATAAAAAAAACTTGATGAGGTCATTCAAATAATAATGTAATAATGGAGTCTGAGTTGCTGTTCATACCTGCCTGTTTCCCTAAGTCACTCTTTCTTGGAGACAGGTCTGATTCATCTTCCTGTTGTATCGCTTCACCACTGGTGTGATGCACCGTTCCTTCCTCTGTGGGCCTCTCTTCTTCTTCTTCTCCTCGCGTAAACTCGCCCCCTCCAAGAGTCTCTGTTGTCAGCAGTGAGGCTGGAGGCTCATCAGGGGAGGGGGTTATGTGGGTGTAGGAGTCACAGAAAGAATCAGGGTCAGAGCTGGACGGTGCTGGGCCCTCGGGTGGGTCCCGAGAGTGGTTGAGGGCATCGCTGCCTGGAGCAGAGCTGCCGGAGTCTTCCAAAGAAGCTGGAACAGCGGCATCGCTGAGGGCAGGCGGCACGGAGGTGTGTTGCTCTGTGCTTGTGTCTCCAATTAGCTCCACTGTTCTTTCTTCTGATACCTGTTAGGTCATTAAAATTCCTTAATTCATAACACTGCGACGGATTCAAAAACAAATGTTCAACATTTTGGGAAATACGGTTATGAAAAGGTAGAAGATTGATACAACTGTATAGACTTAATTTGATCCTAGCAACCAGAGGAGGTCAATGAGCAGAACAGTGACATGTGTCTTTTTTGTGTTATTGAAAAGCAGATGCACAATCGCAGTCTGGTCCATCTGCATGAAGGGAGGCCTGCCAAAGAGTCGAAGCAATAGATAACTATGACCTGTATTAATAGCTGGGCACCATACAGACTCATGGCTAACTGCTCCCTCCTCATACAGGATTCCCAGAACTTCTTTAGCATCAAATTCAACGACTTTCCCTGTGACTTTCCAGACGCAATTCCTTCTGACTCAAGGACACAACTCTGACATAATTCAAAAATTATACATGATAAAAAGAATGCTGTGTATTCTTGTCTTACCAGGTGTTCCTCCACAGGGGAGCCCTCTGTGGATGCTTCACCCCTTGTAGCCTGATTTGCTCCAGATTCTGGCTCTTGACACGCAGACATAGGAGGAAAGAATGGAAACATTTAAAGAACATTTTAATCTGAAACATTTGCAATGGAGCAATTCTGACTTCAGACAACAGCATGTACATGCAGAGTGATTATTTTTCACTTTACTAGGTTTTATATGACATTTTGAGAATGTAAAGAGTTAAGGCAAGAAAGAAAATGAATAAAAGCTAAACTTTATAATAAGTTGGTATGGAAGACATCCCTTAGTAACCCCTCAGTAAACCTCAGATTTATTGTGAAGAGCACCTGCTGCAGATGCAAGACTTTCTTCATGATTCTCTGTTTCCTCTGCCAGAGGCTTCAGGGTTTCAGCGACAGTCTCCTAGAAGAAAACAGACAAACAATTGGCTGTCAAATGACCCAACAGACAAAATTTTTTATGAACTGCAGTAGTGATAAGCATAACAGCTAGTGCCAATGTGCCACTGTGCAAGGCAGTAAGCATGTGTGTGTAACTCATGAATAGTTAAATCTGTTTTGTTTTTTTTAAAAAGGAAGGAGAGGCAGAGTCTTATCATAGAAACCTACTTCACATTCAGGTGACCCAAAATAAATCATTTGGGACAAGGTGTTTTTTTTGTGGTCTTTGAGTTCATGCACAATGACTCTATCTATTCCTACGCTCTTTACAGTGTGGTGATACCTCAGGAGTGAGGACGGTCCAGCTGTTGTTCGCACTGTTGCTGCCAGACATGACACCCTGGAGGTTTTTTCCTGTCTCCTGCAACACAAGAAGAACGAACAGAACCGATTATGATTAACTGCCTTCATAACCTTTAGGTCAATGCTGATGACCAGGTAAAACAACCTCAAGGGAGCAGATTGTTCAGAGAATTGTCACAGTGTCAGTCCTGCAGCTTTAAGACACGAACGTTCTTTGTTTACACATGTACAGGATTTGAATATATGCTTTGCTGCGAGGCCTCATCCACTCTGGAAATAAAGGACTAATGTAACATGGTGTTAACAGATTGCTCTGTGTATGTACAGGAGTGTGTGTTTGTGGGTGCAGGAAGTCCCGATCCGCTGGAAGCATTCAGCTCTTCATTAGTAGTTTGCCTGTGTTGTGTGCATTTCGATCACCCTGGCTTTTGACTGGCTGGGAAATGTTTCAGTGGAGACACGGGTAACTAAGGCCGGCACCATACTGGAGATACAGGCGGCAGAATGGGCAGTCCATGTCCGAGCTAGTGGCTTGTTGAATAGATGTGTGCAAAAGGACCAAACTGTACAATGCACATGAATCACAAAATTACAAGGTACCATTTTTCTCTTGTCTGCAACTGCAGTAGTGTATTTAAACAACGGCAGAGGATAACATAACAAGAGATATTAACTATGTGTAGTCTGTCTTTCTTCTGTGAACGCAGAAAAGAACAAAACCACTTCAGCCAACGTTGTGGTGGATAATGACACACATCACTCCCCGGATTCAATTCTCTCCTCGCTCTGCAATTTAGGTCTCCTAATCAAATGGCTCCCGAGAGAGGTCTACTGAATCCAGCCCGAGGCCCAGGGAGCATTGTGGAGCATATAGGTTTAAATAGATACCGGCTAAATATAGCTGGAGAGAGATTGAGCAGAGACATTAACAGGGAGCGAGCAGGAGATGGCAATGGAAGACACAACAGGGGCAGCAGTGTGATCTAATAACAGTATTAAAAGAGATGGCAGCTTTCAACAGAGGGAAATAAGTGTCATTGCCTGTGTTAAATACTATCTGATCTTTATGAGCGGCTGTGGCTTTAGGGCACTGATCAAACAACCATTTTAAATATTAACACATACTGATTCTGTTCAAAATGTGTTCATTTCCTTTTTACTTGTTTGTACAGTTTTGTCATGCACAAAAGCGGTCGGGAAACAGCTGCAGGCCTCCTCTTATCATCTTGGAGTGAGTAGGGAATAAAAACACCAAAAAAGGTCAAGAGAATAAGGCAGAGCCGAGGAGGAGGCACCATGTTCGCAGCAGCTCACACACACACACAGCATCACCACCAAAACACACAGGTTATCAAACTGGGACATGAAATGTCACAGAGACAGAAGAACACCACGTCTAACATTAAAGTCAGAAAAATGCCGTCTTTAACTCGACGGTGGAGGCCGCAGCCAATGAGGCAAATAACCTCGAGTGTCGAGTGAAAGAAAGAATTGTTGACATTCGCCATTAAATACGAAACTTTCCCCACGTCAGTGAGCCACCAGGAAATCAGAAAGTGGGTGAAACTGCGCAACGGAAGGCAAAATAAAAACAACACGACACGCGTGAACACTTCCTGTTTGAGGTAAACAGCATTAGAATGAAGAGGGGTTCTCACCGCGGAGCGTCGCTTTCTCCAGTCTGACGCAGAAACTCAAACACGCGTCTGTCTCTTCTCATCCAACTTGGGGAACTTTCCTCCTGGACTCTCGCCTTCTCGTCCAATCGCAGGCGGCGCTCGCTCCGGTCCCGCCCCCTTGCATGGCGGCTCGTCCAATCGCGACGCGGCGTCACCAGGGAAGGCTTCCAGGTTGATTGACACGTGCAGGTGACAACTTCAGGTCAATAAGTTTTGTCAGAGACACTTGAAGAGGTTCACCCTGCTGCTCCTCACGTGTCCAGGTGCATGCAGACACACAGATCCTCCTTTTACATGTTTAACAGCTTGTAAAATCCATCCACTGTTGTTTTAAACACATAAATCATTCATTTTAACACTATGAAGAAATGCAGCTTTGCAAACTTTGTCAAATTAAACACCTTAAGTCATTGTCTCAGTAAAAAGAGGGCACCTAAACTGTTATTTAAATCAAGTTATTCAGAACAAAATGAACAAAAATGCAGACAATATATATTTGTTTCTATTTATTTGCTCCTTTATTCACGTCCACAGCAGTTTGTCTTGTACAGTGAACTTCAGCGGTGTCAGCCGGTCGTCCAGATCTAAGATCATTCAGGAAACTTCCAGAACCTATAACCAACCCCACAGTGAACATTTGTAGCATCTGAAAACGTGCAAGTGTGTTTCCTGAAAACCCAACAGGAGCATCGTTTATAGACCCTGAAAAACAGAAATAACAAAATAGATCTGTGCGTAAGTGCATTGGACCATTTTTATGATTTAGTCAAACTATTCATCAATAAAACTGAGAGCCTCTTTCTTTAGTAGGTGATAACATCATTTATATTCAAGGGCGTAACTTTGGGTTGAACATTATGAGGGAGACTGAGGTCAAAAGGCATCATCAAAAAATTATTAATTCTTACCAATGAACCATCGCTTGATGTACCTTATATATAACCAGTATCTATAGACTTACCAGATAATACCAACTAGCTAGCAGCAAAAGTAGATACAAAAAGATTGGGGTGGAAAAAATTGTTCTTTGTTCGTGCCTCAAATTAAATTGAATCGAGAAAACCAATCAATCACTTTATCATGTTTTATAGCAATCAATAGGTTTCACTCATTTCATTGATTATAGGAGGGTCGCACAGGCCAGTTTTGATTATTAACCCCCTGGTATATATCAGAGATTTTATTCCACCATCTTCATATGAGACAAAATTCATACTTGCCAATGCTTTGCTGATCAAACACTCCATTTCTGATGAAATAAAAGAT
The DNA here is from genome assembly GCA_026259375.1 of Verasper variegatus. Lineage (NCBI taxonomy): Eukaryota > Metazoa > Chordata > Actinopteri > Pleuronectiformes > Pleuronectidae > Verasper > Verasper variegatus. The sequence continues at coordinate 15,007,294 of CM048048.1, forward strand.
GGTTGAAATTACACGACAGGAGCCAACGGAGACACAGGGAAAAATCTATGTTTCACCACTTGATCTACTCTCTCGCAGTCGGTCAGTCCAGGATCTCTTTGATGCACCAGCAGCAGAGAAGGAAATAGAGGCACTCCTTCACAGACTGGATGAAACTGTAGGCAAAGTTTCCTCCCAGGAAGTTCTTGCCCCGTCCCAGACCCATGGCCATGTCCCGCAGGTGCTGTCCCAGGGAGGAGGAGGGCATGGCTTGCGGAAGAGGACGCTGTGGATGCATGGTTCCGCAGAGGAAAGGGGAGCGATTAGGCAGGAGGCAAGAAGGAGGGCGGTCGATGAGTAAAACAGGAGAGGTCTGACAGATGGGACTGGACCAGGCTCGTGCGACAGCTAAGGTCAGCTCCTCTACTTATAACCTCCTATATGAACTGCAGGCAGCCTCTACTCACATCCTGCTTTTTCTAGACGCTCCTCTGCTTTCAAACATCCGCTGATTGATTGAAGGCCTTGTTTACCTTTTCTGTGCACTGCCCCCCCCCCCCCCACTCTTTTGTAAAGGGCCCCCCCCCCACGGACTCTCCGAGCTCTAACAATCCCTGAATCAGCCCCCTTCTGTTACAGCTTCATCTGTCCACAAACAGGAGGGTTCCAGCAGCTCCAGTAACACCCCAGCACAACATCCCACTCTTTTGTTTCAGGACAGAATGTGACAGGGGATCATACTGTCCCTTCTAGCAGTGTGTGCTATGCTGTTGAATTTTCCATCCAAGATTTTTAAGTGATAGAAAAATTTAAGGAATCTAAAAATCCTGTTTAACATTGGTTGCAAAAATATGCGTTATGAGGTCACAGTAACCTTGACCTTTAACCACCAAAATCTAATCAGTTCATCCTTGAGTCCAACTAGACATGTATTATCAAATTTTAAGAAATTCCCTTGAGGCATTCTTGAGAAAACGTGTTCACAAGAATGGGACGGATGTATAGACGTACGGACAACCCGAAAAAAATCATTGAGACAAAGGTATTAAAGGAATCTGAACAGTCTGGGCCACAAGGAAATAAATACCCAGGTCATATAATTATACCAAAAGCCAAACTCGCAAAGAGAGATGAATGATATATGTATTTATATATGCAATCTATATTTTCAGATACAGGTGTAAACAGACATGTTTCCCTAAAAACAAAAAGTATTAAACAGAAATATATATAAAGTCAAAATCAATATCTGTGCACGCAATCTGAAAGTAACCTTTGGCTTTCAAAACAAATACAAAAAATAAAAGTACAACAGCATCAACAACACTATCACCAACAACATTTGACACGATTTTCATGCAACAAAGGCAACTGTGATGAACAATGTTAACACAGGACCTGGTGTCTAATAATGCAGAGGGTCAGGTGGGTGGGTCGGTCACACACACACACACACACACACACATACAAACGCAGACCTTAAAGCTCTGTTTTTCTTCTCCCTGACTTACAAACACCACAACAGGTAGAAGTGTGTGTCTGACTGACTCAGCCGTCACTCTGGTATGCGTGTGCATGGTAAGATTACACGCGAGACCACTTCTGGGTTTGAGAACTGGTTCAAAGTTCAGCTTTAAGTTGAAAAGATCCCTTCTCGTATTGCAGGTGTTTGGACACAATCTCTTTGACGCGTTTAATTGGCTTAGAGAGCTGCCGCGCGCGGTGCTGTGGTGTCTGGTGGTACTTATCAAATAGGTCTTCAAATATACAACAATGGAAACAATTACCAAGCTGACCAATTAAAAGCTGATGGTATTTACAGGTGGTCAGGAAGTATCCCCACTATGGTGACATCAACAATCTGTGACTATACATATATGCTGAATGCATCAGAGGAGATTGCCATCACTGGATCGGATCGTGTGTGTTTACTGGAGTGTCATTTTTGCGTCTTTCTTTTAACTGAGAGGCTTGTGTGAGATTCTCCTGTAGGCGACTACATTTGAATTAAGTACATAAGGTGACTGCATTGAAGTGATGTGACTGCATCGAAGAAACAAGGCACGATATAAAAAGATATAAAAAAAACAACGTCATGAGTTGAGGGAGGAGGAAGAGGAGAGGAGAACTGCTCCCTTTCCGATCCTCCAGTTTTTTTTTTTTGCTTTTTTTTTTTTAAAACGGCACAACTAGGAGCAGCGCTCGGCAACGCTCCGAAAACATGCATGTCCTTATCTTCTGTTACCCCAGAACCACTTCATTTGATACAAGCTTTTACAAAAATGATTCCCTCAAGTGATTTAAAAAGTAAAGCAACATCACAATACACAAACATTTTTACCTAACCACTTACTACATACTTTGCATCATTTTTTTGCAGAGGGAAATTCTTTGCTTAGACTGCTCAACATTTCTTATTGGCCACCGCTTAAAGGGTTCACCTTTAACAACACTCCATTGCTTTCAGTTTACTCTGTGAAGATATAACCCATAGATTGTCAACGAGAAGCAGTGGCTCAGAATGATCTGGTCCATGCTTCTCTACACGCAGTTGTTATTGTGTTTGTAGGTGACAACAAAGCCCTTCTGACGATGTATTCAGGCACGAGCACCTTGATTCTTCTTCCGTCCAACACAGGCCCATTTTATGTGCAATTCAGTCCATCTAATTAGCTCCCAAAGCTGTAATTATTACACAAGACAGATAACAGTTGATAATTCTAATGGCTTCCTCTTCTGCTGTTAGCGACCAAGTTCATGTTCTTTGGCGTGAGGTGGTGCAGACCGTGTGGCGTAAAGGTGTATCTGTGTTTACAGAGGGATAAGGGCAGTACAGCTGTTACGATCCCCTTAAACCCACAATGTCCGATTAGTAATGAGTCCCAAGATAGAACAAAACACATGAAATAAACAGATATATGATGGTCATTGGCATAGCAGTCCCAGTTTTGCATACAGGCTTTCCTCATCAGCTCCACCTCAAAGTTCAAAAGTCTCTAACGGGAGAGTGGTTGTGTGTAGGGTGGCCCTCCTGATTAAATCGGAAGCCAACTGGTTTATGCATATTCATCAGGCAGAGTTACGTCAAAGTCAGGTTTGCAGCGAAAAAGCTCACGTGACACCTAAAGGGAGTGTTTCTGTTCAAGCCTGGTTCAGTGTCAATGACAAAGAACTGTTGCCATCCAGTTTGGGTTTTGCCAAACACGTTCCAGCTCCTCCAGAATGAAAAGAACACAAGCTTAGTCCACGTCACATTGTCTCTTCACTCTTCAGTTCCATCATTTCTTTGTACACAATTCCACATATTAGTAAATTGTTTTGTTTTTCATAATTGAACGATGTGGTTTTTCTTTTTCTTAAAAAAAACAAAATTTGCATTTGTTTTCGGCCCCTTTCTGAAATAAGCATAGGGCTCCTCCCTGGTTCACAGTAGGCTGATGAGAAATTGCAGCAGTGCTTCTCCGTTGTGGAGCGATGCGCCTGGCGGTCGGTGGGGTCGAAGGAAGGACTGCAGATCACAGTTTGGCTTTCAGAGAGGACAGGAACATGTGGCAACAGCAGCAAGTAGGTGCTTTTGCAGAGAAATTTTTTTTTTTGTACTTTTTTGGTTTTCTTTGCGATGTGTGCTCTTGTGTATGTTTGAGTGTGTTAAATGCAGTGTCGCTGCGTGTGTTATTAGCATGTGGATGTTTTGATTGTATGCTGAATTGCAGAAGGAGTGCGTGTATATTTGGTGGTGTATTTCATTGGTCGTGTCAGCGTCAGGCCCTGCGCTCGACTGGCTGTTGCAGACACACTTCGCTACCAGCTGATACGATGGGGAGTCTGTTGTCCATGTGGTAACTGATCAAGTGACTCACACTTTCAAACCGATGATCTTTAGTACGAACCTGAAAGACAAAACAACTTTTGGTTAACTGCATACACACTTATACAACCAAGTGTTAGAAAAACTCTACTTTAAATTGTCCCTTGCTTGTTCTCTCTTCTCCTCCCCCCCCCACCCTGACTCACCACTCCTTCTGGGTCGACTAGTAGCAGGTGTTTGGGCTGACCCCCCTGCTGCCCTGTGAGGACGTACTGTCCGGGCGTGGTCCCGGACTCCCGCACGAGAAAGTCGCCATCTCGGGTCAGCAGCCTCTCCGCTTCCCTGCGACTTAAGCTTCCGTGGAACCAGGCCTCACACTGCAACTGCTGCACCAGAGGGGGCGCTGTTGTCACTGAGCTCGGTCCACCGTGCCCGGAAACCCCCAGGGCATCATCAAATGGCTCTTTAGAAACAGACACAGATACATGTAAAATGTTCTGTTTTCTTAATGTATCAATCAAATATTTGTTTCTTTTGTCCTTTACTATTGTCTGTTTCTATTTAGAACAAATAGAATTTAAAATCCAACCAGTAAAGTTGAAGGAAACAAAGTCCCCATCACCTTTTGTTCCTGAGTTATTGCCTTTAATAATGTCCAGAAAAGTGCTTTTGCAGAACATTATGATGTCACACTGAAGTTAAACTTTGACCTATGGGATGTTAAAGGGTCATCACTTTATCCCATTAGACATGTGCTTTAAATTGTGCTATAAATAGGGGCATGCATAGGGACAAATGGACGTGGCTGTATGCTGAAGCGGAGGCATACAAATTATTGAACTACGTGGCCTCTGACAGATGTGTGCTATACACTTATAGCAGATTGTGCCTTTAACATGAAAAGCTTTCAGCCAATCATAAAATGCCCCCTGTAATGGACAAAGGCACTCTAATTCTCTTTTCTCTCCTGAAGGCCACCTTCAGCGTGCAGCTCCACTCGTCACATGGAATGTAAATTACACATGGCTCTGCTCAGCTACTTTGTCAATGATTGACCCTTAAGCTTGCTAAATGGTGAAATTATGACAAATTTCAGCTACCAGCAATTTTGATTAATTTAGGTTACAAAACACACATCTCGTCAGTTACAAGAAATATGTGTTGCAGTACCAGAAAGTAAGTTAGTCAACTGGATTCATGAAACCTAGATGAAGACATCATAGTGAGTAATATAAAAACACAGAGTTAGATACTTACTCATGTCGAAAGCATCTCTGTGAGCGTTTCCATTTGCTGCAACTGGGGGGCGGGGTTTATCCACATTGACGTATGAGGGGTCATCGAACAGCTCCCTCCCTCCTTCTTTGGCACCCACTTAAAAAAAAGAGAAAGACATCAGTAACCTTGGCATTTCCCTTGTGTCCATTCAGCTGTTCACATTAAAGACGAGACGATAACAGCAAAGACAAAAGAGCGGAGAAAAGGTGAGTGATTTCTCCGCTTAGAGTAATGGGTTTAAACATAAAAGTGCCAAAAGGTATTTAATTGTGGCACTGACCTCAAGCACACCTACAGACAAATTCCAATAAAGCTCATTATGATTAAGCAGCATTCTACCCTGAGGAGAATAACTCTTTATCTTAAAAAGAGGTGGGGGGAAATAGGTGTGTCGTAGTCTTTCTTCAGTCTGCCTGAAATATACCCTGAGTCATTTCCTTTCAGCTACACAGTGAATCACAGAGACAAGAGCGAGAGAGATGCAGACAGACAGGCAGAGACAGATCTCACCTGGTAGAGGCGGCAGAGGCTGCTTGTGAATGTCGTTCTGTCCTGGCTGTCCATAAGGCTGCAAACACAGAGACACACAAACAAATGAGTCACTGCACAATGTGGACATACTCAAATTGCTGAGAGGGTTTTAGAGGTCAATAATAATGTGTTCATATCAAACAGAACACGGTCACAGTTGTGATTTATTTTTCTCGGCTCAAAACTGAGCATTCCTTTCTATATACTGTGTGTCATCGCTTAGCTGCAGTGGTGTCAGTGTTTGGATGTGCTGAAGCATGTGTAGAGTGTGTTTTCGTCTCACCAGCGTTGCCCCTGGGCGGGTCCTCATGTCAACCAGTCCACCAGGGGGAGGCTGTTTTCCAGGGAAATTATTATAGTAAGGGACATCAGCAGGCGGAGCGGCGTCATCATCTTCTTCCTCCCACGCAGAGCCGTCGAATGGAGCCATTCTGGGAGAGAAAGGGGTGATACAAAGCCAGATTAAGAAACATGTGACAAAAAAAACACAAGCACACACTTTTCGGATCACGTGAGAAAGCATATCGACGTTCACCTGTCGTGAGGTGTGACCAGTTTGGGTGGGTTCTTTAGGTACTGTTTGAAACGCAGTTCGAAGGCCTGCCCAATGGTGCTGATAACTTCCTGGGCTAAACCCTCTGAGCACTCCAGGATGTGACAATGCTGAAAGAGAGGACACACAAATGACTGAGGAAATCAAGGCAGCTGCAGGAATATATAAGTAACAAATGTAAAATTGTATAGGCTGACTTCTTCTAAAGGGAGAGTGCATTTCATTCAGTGTAGTTTCCCCTCAAATTTCCAGATTTACATGAATAACATTAATATTTAAATTGGTGCTGAATATTGCAGGAACCTTAGTGATACATGAACTACTCCTGAAGAATGTCACTGTATTTTTTTCAGTTGCTCCTCAGCTCTGTGAGTGTTGTTCTATTCACCAATATATCTTGAAAAATAAAGCCACATGTTCATATATTTAGCACGTAAAAATAAATGAAGCCCAAAACAATGTTTCTTTTCATGCTGATTTTGCATTCTGGGTCAGTATTGTCTTCAGTTGGCAGCGTGTCAAACTGAAAACTAAATAACTAATTGAGCCATTTGATTTATTTAACAGGATTCATTTAAATTTTGATTGTTTATATTTACAGTATTTGCTGGTGGTGCAAACTCAAATCCTGTTTCTCCATGCAGTGAGAATGAATGGAGGGATTTGCAACTCACGCATCAGAGGATTATGGTCAAAACAGTTGCCCTAAAACTTATGCAGTGCCCATTGTAAGCATGCCTGTTTGGAATGGGGTGTTTGCTTGGCCGGTGGTTGTGACCTGCAGTAATTGAGCCACGGCATTTAAAGACCAGGTGCAGGACTCGGTCCATAGAAACCTGTTGTTCACCCATTTATTCAAAGTTTGGTGAAGCTCAACCCGAACTGGAGAATCAGTTGTTGCCTGACATTTATTAATATGGAACATATTGCGTGTCCAAATGGCAGCAAATCAACACTGTACTTCCTTGGGTCCTAAACAATACATATGTCAACTGTGAAGCTGATAGGATGAACGGTTCTCAATATACAGGCCAAGTACAGACAGGCAGACAGAGATTTCCTGAATTGTTAGATTGATATTGGCAGATGCTGCCCGAGGGAAGGTGTCATTTTGCCATTTCTGCTCACCTCTCTGGTTGACTGGGTCTTTGGCCACATATGCTACGTACTCAGCCGTATCCTGAGGGAGACAGGGGAAGATGGTTAGGGGAAGAGGGGAAGGGGGGGAAAATCGATCAGAGGAAAAAGTGAGGGCAGGTTTCAAATAGAGAGGTTCAGAACAAGAAGACGTAGAAGAAAGAGATCAAGCAGAGCTGCAGCCTTTCAGTCTCATACAAGAAGTTAAGAACAGACACCAAGCTGAAAGAGAGATAACAGGACGTAGTGAGATCAGGCTTGGAAGAGAGGCACTGCAAACCGGAGAGGCAGCAATGGAGTGAGTGGTATTCATAGGAACAGACAATGACAGAGGACAGGAAGGAAGGAAGGAAGCAAATGCAGATAGAAAATGTCCAGAGTGAGGTTTGAGCTGACTTTGGGTGACTCACTGGGTCTCCTCCAGAGGCAAAGGAGATGGACTGCATGTGATGATTGGCAATTATCTGTGGAGAAAGAGAGAGAGGGAGAGCACATGGGTGACATGAGATGAAAGCATGTGGATGGGGGAGACAAATATGGATTAATTACTGAAAAAAGTGCTTTTTTTTCTCCCATTGAGCGCTATTAACTGCAGCAGAGCTAAAACTAAGCACGGACAATAGATGGAACACTTTTTTAACAGTCTGCCAACATGTGCGATCAATAACATCAGCTAATGCTCTCTGCATGACGTGTGGTCTGTATCTGAGGCTGCATTTGTGAATGGGTAAATGTGCACGGCAGGTTTCTTTGTGCTACTTGTTCAAATGTATGCACTGCTCTACTGTATAAAGCAAAGAACTATACATCGCTCAGTAGATATTAACTCATTAGAGGTCTAGGAGGAGGATCTTTGCTTTGTGTTGATGCAGGAACGAAGACGTTGGTTGAGATGGATTTCTGCAGCATAAGAGTAAATGAGGCAAAGTGGAGAAGCTCTAAAATGATCTGGGCATCCCCTGAATTTTGCAAAAAGCCATAATGCACGGTGTCTGTTTGAATCACAAATATAATACACTGGGTTAGATTTTGATGTAGAAAGATAATTTCTTGGTTTAAAAATCAATATTTGAAGTATGTTTTATTTTCAGTTTGTTAAGTAACAGGCTGAAAGCAGTGGGGAAAAGACTTCCAAAACATTGTCTTTAAAATGTTAACATCCCCTGTGTAAACTGGAAAATCTCGTAAATCGTCCTGCTCCAGCTTAGCTCTCTGGCAGATGAGTGAGCATACAGCCGTGCACAGCATTATCATATGTGGATATTCTCTGAAATACAATAAAATAACAATACTAACTCTGGACAGATAATTCAGGTTAGGAGATGTAATAAACAATAATAGTTAAGACAATAAAATAAGCTTTAAAACAATCATAAAAATAAATACCATCTTTATTTAAATTGTCGTTAAAGTTGATCTATAAAAATAAGTCTTAAAAAACACAAGAAATCCCTAAAGCTGAGAGATGCTCAGGTTTAATCTACCTCAGTAAAATTCAAAGGGTTTTAGTGCACTGGCTACAGCAGAGCTCTAATAATCAGATGCATCTCTGACTCATAGTTAAGTCTCAAGCTGTCAGGGACAAATCTACCGAAAACTGAGAAAAACACAGCGGCAGGTTCATGGACAGTAAGCTGCTTTTTAGTCTAACCTGTTTGCAGTCGGGGGCCTGCAGATTGAGGCTGCTGGTCGAGATGGTGAGGCTGATTGTCATGCCAGCAAACTGCAGGTTACTCTTTCCCAGGATGGACGTCATACTGCGAGAGGAAGGCTGCGAGGGAGAGGGATGTGGTCAATGGATAATAAACAAACAACCTGCACAAACAGAAGCCTACAGGGTATTTTTATTGCTGCGAGTGCTGCCTGCCTTTACACGAGAAAGCTGTGGGTGTATGTGTGGAAATGCCTGAGCGTGTGGGAGTGGGAGAACAGCTGCAATTGTGAAAGTGATCCTGTCTTGAAGGCCGACTGTGACCAATGGGGAGCAGACAGGAGTCCACATACAGCAGGCTGTGCCAAGAGCATCAGGCAGACCACGCCAACTCTATTGTGCCAGCCTGTTTATCCCCAATCCTCTGCCAGATCCCCCGCCTGTTCTCATGGCTTACATCCACATCTGCTCCAGAAAGTCTGGAGTGCAGTGTGAGAACAGCAGCATCAAGACAAGCTGCACATGCTCAGCCACATCTACCTCAGTCCAGCCAAATCCGAGGGTAGAGACGGGTTTAATCTATTCTAGTTTGCATTCTATAACTGCTTTTTGACTGCTGTGCAGCGCTGCCAGACGTTCCTTGGTCAAACCCTGCGATGGCAGCTGGCCACTGGATTTAGCCACCTGTTTTATGGACTGTTTGGGTGGAGTTTTTTTGTACGTTTTACAGGAACACAGCGCGCAGACACACCAAGTCTTTACAGAAGACTGGCGGCTGTGTCTACTAGTCTGAATTGCTTCCTTGGCCTGACACTGGCTCCACAGGAGAAACAATTCTACCTCTCCAGCCTCCCTTGTGAACAGAGGGAGGAAAAAGAGAGACAAGAGAGTGATTGGTAATTACCTGCGAGTAGCCCATTAACCGCAAAAGTGTACAATCAGCCTAAATCAAGATCTGTGTGTGTCTGTGTGTGTGTGAGAGAGCATGTCTGAATAGCCAGCTGACCACAGAGTGGACAATCAAGCTAAATCTAGCTCTTATCCAGAAAACCCTTCCCATGGCCGCCCACTTAAGCTGTATAAATAAATAATGCCCTGTATGGGTGTCTGCTAGTGTGCATGGTGTGTACCTTTCTCCTGCGTTGGGCTCCTTTGGCTCCAGGTACCGCCTCGCACACCACAGATATTGCCTCCCTGAAACAGTAAAACACAGGCGAAAGTTGCAATGGCATATCATTAACCCCCACACCTCTCCGGATTTACAATTATGTGAATTAAACGAGATCTGGCAGCGGGTGAATGAATTTATCATCCCTGGCAGCAATACTCGTCTACACCACGGAGACAAACATCGCCACGGAAACTAGAAAAACCACCAGGATTCCAGAACATTCTAATTTAGGGTCTGAGAGAGCTGCACACATGCGTGCACACACAGACACACAGACACAGACACACAAGGTGCAGTCAGACAATAATGCAGAGAGAAACAAGCCAGCAAGAGTGTAAGTGGGCCAGAAAGGAAGCAAAGTAGATAAAGAAAAATATGAGGGGTGAGTTTGTGTGTCTGTGTGTGTGAGATTTGACCCATTTAACCAAAGAGTTGAAATGAGAGAAATGGCGAGCCAGTGATGAGCAGTGTGTCATCTCACCTGGTGACCTGAGTTCTAGTGTTGAAGTCCAGTGCTCGCATTGACTGTAGCACTTCCACGCAACCCATGTACTGTCCAGAAAAGAGCCAAGCAACACGTTAGCATTCCATCATCACAGTCCCATTTTACAGATGAAACAAAACAGAGGAAATAAATAGTGCAATTAGTTTCTAAAAATGTGAAAGGAGTATATATATATATATATATATATGCAAAGACTGGAAAGAGAGATGTGTAATTAATGTTTAGTGAGTGTGTGCCAGTCACTTACCCGTACAGCGTAAGAAACACCGGCGGTAGTGACCACACTGTCAGAGTGCAGCCAGCCACGGGTGGGCTTGTTGACGAAGGAGCCATGGCGCGTCCACTCATCTCCTCCCAGTTGCCCTCCTTCCACCCGTGCCCTCCTGGACGCCCCTCCCAGCCGGTTCATGTCCTGCAGAGGAGGTCGGGGAGGAGGAGAAGTAGCAATTAGAGGGGGAATAGGGTGAAGAAGCGGAGAGGAGGAGCTAGAGCTGCTCCTGTCATCCCAAGAGGACTCAACAGGCGCGTGGGGCTGCTGCAGCCTGCTCGAGGCCTTGAGTCCTGGGAGAAGAGTGGTGGAGACACCGAGACGCAGGGATCCCATCCTGGGGAAGAAGGAGCAGAGGGTGGTGGGGCTGTTCTCAGCTGGCCGGGGAGAAGAGGGGGGTAAGATGGGGGTGAGAGATGAGGAGGAGAGAGAAGAGGGTAAACCAGGGGATGGAGTGAGCGGGGTAGCAGGACTGGACGGAGGGAACGATGACGGATTGGAGTTTGTTTCATCATTTGAGCTCAGCGATTCACTCCGAAAGTGTGTGTACTTGGTTTTTGGGACAAGCTCCATGATGAATCTGCAGCGTCAGTTTTTATGTCCGCGACTAGTCGACACAGGCTCTAGTGATTCCTTCAATGTCTCTTTGTCTCAGGATTCAAAGTTTCTCCCTAAAAGGACACACAGCCATCTGTCTGTCTTGCTCGGCGTAAGAGCTGCATCCATCTGTCTGGTTGTCTGTCCTCCACTCATTACCATGCAGCCAAAACCAAACTGCTACAAAAAGGGCTTTATCCACAATGAGAGAAAAACGAGAAAAGGTGGAGAGGAGAAGTGCGGTGTCCCAGTTAACGGTCGACTGCAGATGAAGAAAGTTTGTTTTTAGTGCACCAGCGCAGATCATGTTGTCATCAGTTCAGTTTAAATCTGCTTCAATGTTCATTGTGTTCCCTGGGACTGACGATGATGTGGTCTTAGTGTTTGTCTTGGTGTTTTTGCCACAATGTAAAACAATATCTGGGAGTATCTTGTCCCAACGTGACAGCCTCTCAGTGAGCGCCAGTTATCCAGCTGTCGGCAGCACCATGGAGAATCAGCACAAGTGATTTCTCTCAACACTCCCTCGTGTTACTGCACAGGGGGGAGCGAGCATTTGCACGTTATGTGTTTACATGCATGTGAGGGAGAATAAACCCTCCCTGCCCACAGTGTCTCTTAGATTATCTGTGTGTATATGTGTGTTGGCGTGCACATATGCATGCACGTGTGAAGCAGCTCCCCTTGGCGGCTATAACCTGCTTGACACAGCCCCATAAAAATCCTATTAGCAGCCAACGAGGGGATCGCAAGGGGGCTGTGAGCACCAACACACCAACACAACAACACACACACAGACACACACACACACACACACACACACACACACACACTACTGAGCTCCAATTGGTCAATACTACAGCGAGCACCTGCAGAGCTCAATGAAGCCCAGAACTGTTAAAGACGAGAGAAGGCTTACTGATGTATGGCTGGTCTTCAGTAGCAGCACGCTTTTCTTAACACCTTCTTTTCAAATGCATGATACCTTCAAATCGTTTATTGAGCTCCCTTTCTTTTACTCCCTCTCTCTCTTCCTCCAAACAGTTTCATGTCCTCTCTGAATGGCCCTCGCTCTATCCCTCCCCGTGTCTCCCTCCTCTTCCTCTCTCTTCTTCCAGATCACTTCTGGCACGGTCTCCTTCACTCTCTCCACACTCCTTCCTCCCTTGTCTCTGTCTCCTCTCTTCTCCTGGAAGTCGTCTCTCTTCCTCCACACAATGTACTCCGCCAACCTCTGTCTCTCTAACGCCTCTGCCCTCTCCCGCACCACCACTTCCTCTCTCCTCTTCCAGATGATCTCTCGCTCCCCCTTACCCCCTCCCTCGTGTGCTCGCCCGTTCTCCAGGCTGTCTCTAACAGTCCCCCTGTCTAATATAGAAATGGTGACCCCTGACGTTCGGCCTCTCACTGTAATATTACGGATGGCTAGAGGCAAGGCATGGTCACCTATTTAGACACGAGTAGAAAACGAAGAAAAAAAAGTTAGTATTTAAGACTGGCCCAGCAGTGTTGGTGCCGTTCCTGACTGTAGTTTCTGATATGGCTAAAACAAGTGAGGCTGCCTCGGTTCCAGTGTGTTCTCTAAACCTGGCCACCTCAGTTAAGGATGGTTTTTTAGTTTTTTCTCCGGAGCACCATTAGAAAGTGGTAGTTTGAGATATTGTCTGTGTCTGGTACAGTGACACACACTGCAGGAGCACGTGGTGATGCAACACTAGAGAATGTAGGTCATTGGCTGATGACGACTACCGGTGGGCTCGTTGTGATGGAAATGAGACCTGATTGGTCTGGTTTGAACTCCCAACCCAGGGTTCCCTGAATGTTGCTGGAGGATCCTCAGAGATGAACGTGAACTAACTCATCCAGCTGGAAATGCTCAAATAAATCTGCACTCTGTTGAAATTCTGACCTCTCTAGGCAGGACTGCTCTTACCCTGTTACTTATTACTGCCTAGTTCAAACAACAAGCCCAGATTATAGTCAGTTACCTGAGAGAAGAGCGCTGACACGGCCCAATATGGTTTAATTAAGACAAGTGTTTTACTCTAGACTTGTTTCCCTCCTTATCTAAGGCAGGGCTTATCAAGCAGCAGGTTAATTCTCAGTTCTAATACAAACAGTACAGACACCACGTATCAGCTCATATTCTGCATAGTTCAACCCAGAAGGCAAACAACAGTCCCGCTGACATTAACAGTCTCTCACAACCCAAAGTCCCACAAACAAAACAGTCTGTAGCAGTCTGACCTCTGCAGGAGGCAAGTCTACTCATACAGTCCTGCAGCAAGTCTACACCTACAGTCCTGCAGCAAACTGACACCTCAGTGCTGTTGAGGCACTAGTCATATTTACAATCTGTTGACCTTTACTCCCTCAAAGTCGAGCAAGGTTCACTTGCACCTTGACTATACCCCTTGCACAAGATTGTATATTTGGCACCAATGTTTTAGTGACACCTTGTGAAAACAGAAATTTTTCAACAGACTATTTCATAACACGATTGTGTTTGAAGTACAGTGCACCAGCTTGCAGTGGGCGCTGGATGCATGGAAAAGGAACAGTCGCCTACACTAGTCTAGCACCACAGAGGGATTGTCTAGCAATTCAAGCTAGTCATCCATCTGGTCTTGGCTCAAAAGCACCATGGAGGATCCAGTCATAAGCATGCACTGCCAGACAGGCTGGGATGATCTCCAGAAAACTGGAAAGAAGTATGGCTGGAAAAGTCACGAAAGACACCTGCAGTTGGACAATCAAAGAGCATGCAGACCAAATATAACAGTCAGTAACACCGCTAAAAAATAGTCCAAAGAGAGAATCAGCACTTAAAAAAGTGTAAAGATCAAACAAAGATAGAGAAAAGGGCCAGTGTGGTCTTAAACAAAGAGATGCTGAAATGCTCTATAAGCAGTGATAACCCTTATCTTACTTGAGGATGTTTTAATAGACAGCACACAGTGTAGGTCAGGTGACTGCAGAGGAGTTGACCCTCTACATGAGGTGAAGTCCTGAGTCACCTACACACAGACAGCAATAGGAACAGACTGTCACAGACATATAACACCTAATAATCAGTGATTAGTGGCCATGAGGCTAAGCAGCTGCACAGAGTGATATGCACAAGTGGAACCAGTAAGATAATCAAATCTATGCAGCCATTCCTGATTCTAGCACATCAGCTTGACTGATGAACACGTTGCCGTAGTCGGCGGTAGAGAAAGGTGAGATCAGGACAAGCAGCGCTGAGCTGAATCGCACAAGACCAGCACACAGAATGGGGAGGGGGAGACAGGTGACCTGAAACAACCCTGATTCTCGGAGACTGCCGAGCTCCGTGTAGACAAAGACTGTCTAGTAAAGAAAGAAATAATCCTGTCTAAGAAGGAAACTCTACAACTATTAAGGTCTACTGCTTCTTATCTCCTAAAACACAATTACCTAATGGAACAGCACCAGTTTTAAAGATAAGACAAGAAAAATGAACTTTACATGTTGTTCTGTCTGCAGCTGCTGCCCGTTGCTATGGCAACAGACATTAAAAGAGATGCCTGCGGAGGATAGTCCCGACAACGACAGAAATCTTCAGACAAAGAGATAACTACTTTGTCGAGTCACACGGCAGCAATTAATAGCTGCATTAAAAGACCTTTTTTTTTTTATCCAACCGGAGGAAAAACTACAGACTCCTAGAAAGATCAATAGGTCTCAGGAAATGATCAAAGTTTGAACAGCGTCGCGCCAGCAATAAAACCCAATCAATGTTGACATCCCATGTCGGCTGCATGCACTGACTCCAATTAGAGAGTGTAGATCTCTGTGTCGGACAATATTTAAAAAGAACAACTATCACTTTTCTAACTACAGTAGAAACAACAACTACATAAACCACTTACTTTTAAAAGACAACACTTGTGTTTAGAAAAGTTGCATAAAAACAACCTGAATATTCTGTGCAGCAGCTAACAAGGATCGTGTAGTAACCTGCAGAGAAGAAGTCAAAGAGTCTATATTTACACAATGATAAAGTAACTCAAATTGTACAAAGTGAGTCTAATCAATTTATCTAAAAGTTATTTTTTGTTCAAGAATGGCAAAACATAAATAGTTCCTTTTTTTGGTTTAAAGAGCATGTAGCTGATAACCCATGTTGATTCATCTAAAGCTGGGCTCAATCTTCACATGAGAACCACATTAATGTTTAAACAGCAGCAGACGCGCATTCGTCCTTTCTTTCTTCTTTCCCGGCTTTCCGTCCGTCCACTCCCTGAAAAACGTGCTTCTCCTCTGATACACTCTTCCGCTCGATTAATTCACAAAGTCACTGCCGGCAGCTCCTCTCCATCTATCCTCTCCTCCGTTTGGCTTCCTCTTCTTCTCTTCTCTTCTCTTCCCTCCACTCTCTCTCTCTCTTTTTCTCTCTCTCTCGCTCTCTCTCAGCAGATGGTGAAATGGCAGTGCTGCCAGGATGGACAATGGCACTCCTTCATTGTGGTCCTCTTCTCCCCCTCACGTCTGTCTCTCATTCCCACTTTCCTTCCACCTCTGTCTGTTAGAGGGACGAGCACGCTGTCTGTCCTCCCCTCCTTCTAGTCTGGGTGGGTGATTCTGCCTCCCATTTTCTCTTTCTCTCTCACCCCCCCCCCCCCCCCCCTGCTCTCTCTCTCTCTCTCACACACACACACACACACAAACACACACACTGTCAGCTGCTGCCTCTGCCCTCCCCACCTCTTTTTCTCCCATCCTACCTCCTTCCTGTTTCCTCCCCTTCCCCCCACCTCCTCTCTGCAGCCTCAGTCATTTAGCAGCGTACATACATGCACAGCAAGATGCTTTGCTCCTGCACATTAATGCACTCACTCCAAGGGGAGATGAAAATGAGGGGATGAAGAGGGGGAGGGAGGGAGGGTTATAAGATGGATAGATGTGTATGTGTGTGTGTGCATGTGTAGGGAGGAAGGGTTGATCATGTTGGCTATCCAATGCTCCTCCCTTATTCATGTTTGGTAACCTGAGAAAAAGGGTGAAAGGGGGAGAAAGAGAGAGATGGAGGATGGAGACAGGGGACAGACAGTGTTCACCATCCCCCGAGGTGCTGCACAGAGGGTAACATGAGGTCACTCTATATAATCTTTAATGATTTAAGTTTCCAGGGTCACAGAAAGGTCACTGTAACCTTTGACAACTGAAACATAATCACTTGACTTTGAGATGAAGTGACAACTGATCAAACGTTGAATTCCCTCAATCATTCTTGAGATATACATACCTACATTAAAGTGGCAAAACACATGTTTTTTTGAAGGCACCGTGACCTTGACCTTTGAACTTTGACCACTGAAATCGAATTGATTTATCAGTGAGTCCAAGTGAATTGTGTCAGATGTAATGAAATCCCCTAAGGGCAGTCCTAATATGTCACTTTCACAGTAACATGAGGTCACTGTGACCTTGACATTTGACCTCCAGGCACCAAAATCTAATCAGTTCATCTTTGAGTCCAAGTGAACGTTTGTACCAAATTTGAAGACATTCCCTCACGGCATTCTTTAGAAATTGCGTTCAGGGGAATGGGACGGACGGACAGTTGGACAACCTGAAAACATAATTCCTCCGACCAGTGCAGAGGCATAAAAAGAAAAAAAAAAAGACTGAAATTCCCATTCCAATAAATATCCCTATGTTAACACAACACTAAAGGCAGGTTATTAGCAGGCAACCACAAAAACAAATGAGTGATTCTGAAGAGACAGACAGAAAGTGAAGATCCCAGCGATTGGTCAAGACATTGAAGCATGAGAAGGCAGTGCAGCGGAAAGCAGAGGAAACCACCCACAGAGCGCCACAGGAACCCAGCAGAGCATGGAGTCCTCAAATGACACCCCAAACATAAGACTCCCTGCAGTACTGTGTCTGACCACCACACCGTCATTGTGTAGTCTAGCAGTGCACTCAGGGATGTGAGGGGGAGAAAATCCGGAGAACTGCTGAGATGTCATTCAAGGTAAAACGTGCCGCTGTGCACCACACTGAGATGTGACTGGTTTGGTTGTGACTGGTGAAGACGGACCCCTCCACCCACGGCCTGCCCCATGAAACCTGTACCCAGTGAAACACATGACACACTGTGGCTCAGAGTTGACACATATATATTCTGGATTTATTTGAAAGAAATAATTTTACATATATTTGACATATATTATACACGCTCAGCTGCTAGTTTATTAAGTAGATCTTACTAAAACTAATGACAACCCTGCAAATAATTCTACCTCCATGAAAGATATCAATCTTTAGTTTGTGAACGTCACAATTCAAAAAGGACAGTCTCCAAAACCATTATAACCATCGCAGAGACAGAATTTAAAGCAGGACTGCTTAGTTAGACAGTATTACTTTTAGCTGGTTGGACCTAATAAACAAATAGCTCACTCAATTCATTATAAATTTACATACACAGGACTGCACAGTCACTCACACAATAGCACATGTTGTGACTTGAGTTTCCAGTTTCATAGGATTACTGAATATTGAATTATTTATTTGCTGCCGGGTAAAACTTTTAAATTACCCAGGAAACCAAATATGTGGTAAAAATATTTTGTTTTCTCAAATCCCTCATAGGGGTAAGACAATATAATGCATCATACTGTGTTGTTCCTTATTAAACTTTTTGTAAAAATCTATTGAATAATTCTCAAGTTGTCTTGCATGCTGCTTAAAAACTCGTCAAAATTTCAAACATTATAATAAAGTTAATAAAGTTTAGATTAATAGAATTATTAAAATGCATATACAAAATAGTAATAGGGCAATTTTGTGAATTATTACATCCCTACTGTCGTTGAAATGATGTTTGAACCTAGATGTGGTTAGATGTTCAAAGAATAGTCAAAAAATAAATTATTAGATGAAGCAAACATAGCTTTTAGGTTGCATTTAAAGTACTCTTTACACATAGGGTACAAATTTGCACTCAATAACAATTTATCATTTGCATCATGTGACATGGTGCACATCCAACGTGTCACGACATAATCAACTTTACAACTTATTTATTGCTTGATGTTCTTATCTTGCTCTTTTAAAATGTAATTCCATGTTACTGGGCACTTCTTGGCTTTCTGGCTCAGTGAGGTTATGTTTTCATGCCAGTTTGTTTATTGTTCTTTTTTGCTGTACCTGCTATCACCCCTGATTAAAGTTGGTGGGTTGTTTTCACAATATCTAATTTAGAGAGGTTCTATCGGCTGTA
This sequence comes from Verasper variegatus, assembly GCA_026259375.1. Classification (NCBI taxonomy): domain Eukaryota; kingdom Metazoa; phylum Chordata; class Actinopteri; order Pleuronectiformes; family Pleuronectidae; genus Verasper; species Verasper variegatus. Next base: position 15,026,027 of record CM048048.1, read on the forward strand.
ATTAACTCATTAAACCTCATATCTATGACTAAATAACTATAAAAATTGATGGTACATTGTAATGAGAAGAATAAACCTCTTTGCCACTGTGTCACGGTGTGTTTTCGGATGAGCTGGTTGTATCATTTGCATGTCTTACCATATATTCCATTGGCCAACACAGGCTGCCTGTGAGTCCGTAACCCTAAAAACACCAAAGTGCACATCAGCACCAACAAAACAAAAACAGGAAGACACACAATACTCAAGGAGCAAATCACAGCTTGCTCCAATGCCGCCCTTACTGCTACTGGACTCCCAGCATGCTTTGCTCCCAGGATCAGTTGTGGAGAGGGTCACGGGACCTTCTTGATATAAATGGCCCAGTTGATCAAGCACGCAGACACACAACATGGACATTAAACAGAGATAGAGTCAAACTGAGCGGGAGAAAGTGACAGAAAGTGGGAGAGAGAAAGAACAAGTGTGATAAGAGAATGGCAATAATCCTGTGAGCATGTTGAAACACACTCAGTGGAATGAAAGGAATCAACTGAAAGGGCTGTGTGTGTAGGATGCTTGTGTCTCAGCTTGCCCAGTGCGAGTAAGCAAGCGTGCATCTTGTTTGTGTGTATGCAGCGGATGTATTAACTCTCTGTGGAAGCTCCAGCGAGTCAGTATTTATAAGATGGAACAGTAAGAGGCAGGCTGAGATAGAGCTCTGGATCTAATGCACACGCTGCAGGGCCCCATGGGCTGTCTGCTCTTATTCTGTATGTACGTACATGTGTGTGTGTGTGTGTGTGTGAGTGTGTTGGTGTTTGTAATCTGATTTGACCCCCTTTGCATTCACTAGAACAAAAAATTTGCGTTGATGAGTTAACTGACTGACCTTTTCCTGACATTAGAGACGAGGAAGATGATGATGAAGATGATGAGTGCAGAGAAAACAGAGGGACGGAGAGAAAAGTCCTCTGATATGAGGAGACATGCAGACACACATGTACGGCAAGATGGCAATCAAATTTTCAGAAATTAGGGGTGGGAGTGAACATTAGATTAGCCAGGCATTCAGCAGGAGGCCTTTCTGCTGGTTTCATAGCTCACCACGCACACAGCAAACATGTGAGCCGGCTATTTTGGGTTGTGCCAACCCCCCCAAGCAGCCCCTCTAACCACACTCCCACATCTCTATCTCCTTCCATCATTCCCTTCCTGCTGCCACCCACTGCCTCTCTCCACATACAACTTCCCCCTTGCTATAACAGTTTATTTGTCATATGCCGTGTTACTTCAACTTTTTGAGTAACACATCTTCTGACTTCCACACTCGACTATCAAAGCTGTTAAGGGTAAAAAGTTGGTGCGCTGTGTCAGGCCTTGAACCCATTTACTCTCAGATCCCATACTTTTCATTGATATATGACCTCTTATTGGTTATTTTCTATTCTCTGCAATCAGTATGGGACAATCAAAAGCATAACACAGCGATAACAGCTCTAAGAATGGGAATTTGGCCTGCTCCAGACTTGATATTAACCTTAAAATGACCTTGTATGGCCCCAGCTTCAGGAAGGGTATAAGGAGCCCTGCTTTACAAAAGAGGTAACTTCTGTATTATGCAATCACAGCTTTCGGCCAGAAAAGAGATCAACCATGATAAAGACCATGATTGCAGCTTGAAGTACACAACACATCAGATTCACAGAGTATCATGTCAAAGCTAAAGTAACAAGCAGGACCAGATAATACACGACCCAACTAGAGCATTGACAGTTATAACTGTTTTAACTTTTGTTTTTTGTTAACTACACCCAAGCTAGACTCACTTTTCATTGTTGATTTCACACAGGATTTTAAAACACTGTTGCACTTGACCCGAGCAGCACAGGGGGAAACAGATCTGAGACTCGTTCCCGGACAACCACACGCTATGACCTCAAAAACAAACTCCTACGTTAGTTTCAAGAAAAGACGCAAACACCAGACGCAAACACACAGAAAAACAAAGACCCACAAAGGGCGACACACAGACAGACAGACATAGTATCACACACACCAGACAAAAAAGACACAGACCAACATATTCTTACGTGCACAGACACACACACAAAACTGCATTGTGTCCTGAGCAGCAGCCTCAACGTGTTTACAGCAGCTCAGACGCCACTGGGTTCTATCAATACTAAAGTTTCAAGCATCACAAGACTAATTCAAGGCTAATATTGGCACTGGCATTCCCCATTTACCAAAAGAAATGAAAATGAAATGAAATGAAAAGCTTATTTCTAGTGTGGCTGCGTGTTCGTCTGTGGGTGAGTACACACCTGTCAAAGTGAGGCCGTAACAATCAAGTGTCACACTCCGCTGTCACTCAGGAGGACTAACGCTTTCATCTGGGACTGATATGGTTTGAGCAGAACTGGACAGATCCAATTTTAATCAAGTGGATTTTGGGTCATGCCAGCGCAGTGATAGAGTGACAGAGATGCTGCGCTTTGACTGGCAGGTTGTGTCACAAGCTGTCCCTCAGGTTGTGTTTGTTTTCGTCCTCGTGCATGTGTGTGTAGGTGCACCCGTGTCCGGTTCCTCTGGCTCCTGATGTGTCCGAATCTACCATTTCTTCGGATCAGTTGTTGATCGGAGCTCGTCTTCCCAGGGGAGATGACTTCCACCAATCACGTCAGGGGCTGCCGCTCTGGACGGTGTGGCTGACCCTGATAAGAAGAACTGAGCCCACTGCTTTCGGTCACCTCAATCATCCCACATGCCCTTGAGTCTGTTTCCATAATAGCCTGCTTGTCCTTCGCTCGCGGTGAACTTTAACTCTTGTCACAGTGACCCTGTTTCAACACATCCAAGGTGTGTTTAGCTGATCGGTCTCCATGGATACGGAGAAAACAGTTGGACTGAAGGTTTACTGAGGGATTGTGTACAGATTTATGGTTATCCTTGTGTGCGTATCTGTGTGTGCAATGATGTACTCTGCAGCTTATCTCAGAGATAATTTACTTGACCCTGACACTACCAGGATCCATTTTCTTTATGGAATTGAGTTAGGGCTAAAATTTATTATAATTTCCTTGCCAAACATTTTCTCAATTGTATCTACACAATGTTTCTAATCGGTAACAAATTGAAATGCTTTCTTTGTGTGACCAAAATGCACACATATTCCGCTAAAGTAGAAAAATCGTCACCTTGTAGAAGGTGGAAGAAGCAAGTTAAGTACGGTGGCCCTGAAGTGCAAATCACAACAGCAAATCAGAAAAGAAAACAGCGACCGACGACGCATAATTGCATACAAGAAAACACAATTGCAAAAATAAAAACCACGACAACAAATAAGAAAGTGTAACAACAAATCACAAATTTGAACGGCAAACGAGAAAATACGACGACAAATAAGAAAACGAAACAACTCACAACACAAAAGGGGCGGGGAAAGAAAAGGCAATTAAAAAAAACACAACAAAAAATAAGAAAATACTAGGACAGTGTGACAATCCTGTGAGTAGCAGGTACCTACCTTCTCTCTTAGAACTTAATGTTAAAGTTGTGTTTTGTAATTTGGGGCTTTTTTAAAAATCATTATTGTTGTTTGCCATTTGCACTTCAGGGCCCCCATAGATAAGGGATTGTGAATATAACTGCCTATCCTTGATCAATAGACAGTTCAGCTCTGACCTGATTGGAGGACATCTCTGTGTCTGACAGACAAACCCAAAGACATTGTGGTGACTTACTCTCTGTTAATTCACAGAGGGAGACAGGAGCTTGGGGCCACTCAGGTGACTCTTCATCATATCTTATAACTAACTTTCAGCACATTAACACACTGTGACCCTGCAGTGTGGTTCAACAGGCAGCCGTGGGCTCAGTGTGTGAGAGCACAGGGACGGACACACAACCATGAGTGAGATGTGTTCACAGGCCAGTGTGGTCATGAGCAACATTTTTACCCAGGTCTTCACTCCACTGTCCCGACAAGCCTGGAACTCAAACTGCACACGGCCTGAAGAACAATGGCCCCCTGAAGGCACCACGACAAGAACAGTCAAACTGTTTCCTCTAAACTAGTATTTATTTATTTATTAATAGTACAATAACTGCGGTTAACAGACGCACACCACGTATGAAACCATGCCCCCGACAAAGTGTGGTCAACTTTAACGCGCAACTTACCAGCTCTCTTCCTCCCTTCGCCTCGATGTGTCCCTCCTCCTCCTCCTTGGCAGACACACTTCAGCTGAGTTTCATCCAGCAGCAGATCACAGGCTCGAAGCTTCTTATTCCGCACAAACACTTCAGATTAACTTTCATACGGGTTGACTCTGAAACTTCTTCTGTGCGCTCTCCCCTTCCTTCCTTCCTCCTCCTCCTCCTCCCTCCCTCCACGACATAAGCCACTTCCGCGAACAAATGGCAACGTCATCTGGCCCCGTGTGTGTGTGTGTGTGTGTGTGTGTGTGTGTGTGGTTATGTGGTTGTGTGTGTGTGTGTGTGTGTGCGTGCATGCGTGTGTGTTCGTTTTGCACCTGGCCTATTCAATGCAGATTGCGCAAAAGTAAAATGTCCCACATCGCGAGCCACAAACAGAACCTGGTTTATTTTTTACCTTAAATAAATGAAAGTTAAGTTTATTTTTCGTATTTCTGTCACTAAATTGCATTGTCCATTAAAAAAAACTAAAACATCTGTATTATCACCACCTTATTATTATCTTTATGTTGGAGCCACTCTCCCAGTTTGGGGGTCACAGCCCCCAGTGCTCCTTTCACCACAGGGATCACATTGGTCTTGACGGTTGAACATTTCTTCCAGCTGTTCTTTCAACTCTTGGTACTTCTCAATCTTTTCATGTTCCTTCTTTCGGATGTTGCTGTCATCCGGTATTGCCACATCTACAATTACTGCCTTCTTCTGCTGTTTGTCAATCACCACTACATCTGGTTGGTTAACAAGTGGTTGGATCCTGAAGTCCCACAGGACCTTAGCCCTGGTGTTCTAATCCAGCTTCGGAGGTGTGCCCCATCGAGATTTGGGCACTTCTAATCCATACTGGGTGCAGATGTTCCTGTACACTTTTCCAGCTACTTGGTTGTGCCTTTTCATAGACGCTGTTCCAGCTTGCATCCTTCACTCTGATATTATATGCTGAACTGTCTCAGGGGCGTCTTTGCAAAGTCTGCACCTTGGGTCTTGTCTGATGTGGTAAACCCTACAGCCTCTATGGCTCTTGTTCGTGGGGCCTGTTCCTGTGCAGCCACAATTAACACCTCTGTGCTGTCTCTCAGTCCAGCGTTCTCCAGCCGTTGGTAGATATATATATAAGTTGAATTTTTATTTTATTGATTTTATATTGTTTATTCTCTTGTCTACCTCATTCTGACCTTCTTGCCTCTGTTACAACTGAGTTTAAGTTTAGGATAAGTGGAGGGGTGGGTGAAGTGTTTCAGTCTACAAAACACTTTTGGAGTTTCATTGGTAAACAGTGTTGCGGCCAAAGCCACAACAACACGTTGCAGCAGCCTGTCAGAGAATCTAAGGGGGTTTTCACAAAATCGTCATCACTGTTGACTAATGCAATCTGTTTTCTGAGGCCCTCTCTCAACTTAGGTCTCCGGGCAATTTGCCTGCTTTGCCTACCCTTAAAATAAAAAAATATATAATATATGTAGACAGTATCTCATACTTTTTATTCTTCAAATTATGTATATTCATTAGATTATATAATTTTACTTAATTTATATAATCATATCATTACCTTAAATATTACATTGACACTTAAATGTTAAAACAGCTAAACATTACATGCTGCTTACTGAGCTGGACAGTTGCAGTCATGCAAACACGCCACCTACAGGCCAGAGAAGTAATATCTACAAGTCGAAGAGTGTCCGTGTATCCCGGACTTGCCTCCTCCAACCACTAGGGGCAGAACCGTGACACTGGTCTGTTTATATTCAGGCTGAAGAAGAACGTGACACTAGCAGCTGTTAGCATCATGGTAGTCGAGTGTAGACGCTGCAGAGTGAATCTGCTCCAATGGACGAGTCATCAGCGCAGTTCTTGTAGCTAATACTCCTCTTCATAAATATATGTATTAATCCACATCGGCTTCGTTTCTTCGAGCAAAACACGGAGCTTCTATTCTCCACTTCCGTGTTCGGTGAAAACAGATTCGCGCTATGCCCCGCCTCCGTGTGCCCGGATTGGCTGCCGGACAACTCGTGAAGCCGTCTCCTGCTCGTGATTGGACAGTTGTCCTCTGAGTGACATATAGCTACAAACGCGAGGACTCCCAGCGGCTGAGGAGGAAAGGTTCGCTGGTTTCTTATGGGATTATAAAAAAATATAATAAACCATTTAATTGTCCGCAGCAGATGATAGTAGTGGGGGGGACATCGTTATTATTTACAATATTCAACATATTGCGTCACTGCGCTTGGGCGCTAACGTACACTTCGCTTGTAGCTTGAGTCTCCTTGTGTTTCTCCAGTAAGCTAACAAGGAGACTTGCACAACCACCGAGCATTTGCTGTAGAAGTCCTTGTGTGTGCGACTTGTATTCATCATTCACCATTCCTCTGTGGCAGTTAGTTTTATGAAAGGTATTGAATGTGCATGCTCCTTGTCTTTAGTTTCCACGTTAGTATGTGTACGTGTTGCGCAACTTAACATGTGCCGTTGAGTAAGCTGGTCCTGTAACTGTAGGCAAACATGTCTCGTTGCTAACACGCCAACGAGACAGTGGTCACGAGGTTAAAGAGTGTAGATTAACAGCAGTCCATTAAACCTTTGCTCCCTCTGTTTGAACACTGGGCTTCATCTCACAGCACAAGTTTGATTCACTCTTGTTTGCGCAGCATCAGTTCGCTGCAGCGTTGTTTATCAGAGCTGTGGCACCGTGCACATCGATCCGTCTGCTTCACCTTTTAACACTAAGTCTTCGTGCAATTCATTTGAACTAAGATACTGGAGGAGGCACGGCAGGTGTCACATTTGGTAATCGAGAGAGCACATTTGCAGTGTCCCCGGTTTAAGCCTCGCACAGACTCATTTTATAGGGTTAATTCAATCGTATCAATCTCAATGCAGTGTCCTACTCACTCTTGATTTCTTATTTCGCCCTCAACTATTCAACTTCAGCTCCAAGCCCTGACAGTCTTGTCCACACAGTGTCAAGCCCTGACAGTAAATATTTATGAAGAAATGATATGTGTTTGTCCAGCCTGTATTCTGAAGTGACCTTGGGCAAAACACTGAACCCCAAATTGTGATCTGCTATCTATAGAAGCTCTGAATGAATGAGTGTGTTAATGGGTGATTGCAACTTGTACTGTAAAGTACTTTGAGTGGTCGATAAGACTGAAAAAGCGCTATATAAAAAATTACCATTTACTATGTCTGTGCTGCTGAATTGCATCAAGAAATGATCATTGTTTGTGTAGATGCTCTGTCTGTGTTGCTGAGATGCACTAACTCAGCTTGCGGTGCTTCTTGTCTTATCCTTTTCATGTTTTTCTGTTTCTGATTTGCAATTTCATGTATTTCATGTCTCTTTTTCAAGAGATTTCCTGATCAAAGACAAGTCAAGAAGGAGAAGACAGCCTGAGCTGTAACAAGGATAGTACACATGGATTCCTCATGTTGATGTAAGATTAATACAAAAAAAAAAGTTTGCCAGTATAAAAGCACCAAAATGATATAGATTGTACTAAAATGTACAAATGGTTTAACATACATTACATTCACCTTCATATATAACTGCAGTTCACAGTTTAAATTAAAATATAAGAACAGAAACTCTATATGCATGTATATATATATTACATTGGCTTATGCATTTTTCGCTGTGTCTCCCAGCTTTGCTCTTCCCAGGCTGAGTAGAGCAGTGGTGCGTTTGAGGAGACTGGCAGCTCAACTCACCAAAGCAACAATGTCCACAAACCAGCAGGGCTCAAGTCTGTTTCGCAATGGGGATGCTCCCACTGCAGCCATTCTCATCATTGGAGATGAGATACTCAAGGTAATTTAGTGTTGATAGATGCTTGTGGTTTGTACAACTTTGAAGCTGCACTTGTGTGATTGATAGCAACCCTCTGAGAATCCTTGAGAGTTTGTGGATTTAAGAATCTTGAAATAAATCTGGACACTTGAAAGTGTGACTTTTATGAATACATCCATGTTAACACGACACTAACGGCCATGCAGTTTAGCCACGCAGAAGACCTTCAAACATACAAGGGGTATTTAACATCTCGTCCTATATTCTCAAAAAATAAAGTCCAGTGCAAAGTTTTAAAATGACATTTTCTCCGTTATTTCTTGACTTGATCATGATTTAAACATGAAGCTTTTGTTTTTATCCAATGTCATATCTCAGCTCGAGATTTGCTCACTGTGAGTCATTTCAATATCATCAAGCAAGACATTGAAGTCATTGTTAAGTCCTTGAATGTGTTGCTACAGTGAGGGTGGGAACACTGGATTGAAACTGAACTAACAGCCCTTTCTTGTTCTTTCTGGCCCAGGGTCACACGCTGGACACAAACAGTGCCTTTCTGACACGAGCGCTAAGGAGGCTCGGAGTGTCCGTGCAGCGAATTACAGTCATACCAGATATACAGGAGGTCATTGCCAAAGAGGTGGCCCTCCTTTCACCTCAGTACACACACCTCATCACATCGGGAGGCATAGGCCCCACCCACGATGATGTCACCTTTGAGAGCATCGCCATGGCGTTCCAGGAGGAGTTGTATCTCCACCCTGAGCTCACTCCGCTGGTTAAAGAATTCTTCGGTGAAGCGGACAAAAGCAGTGCCACGATGAAGCTGGCCATGGTGCCTCGCTCAGCCAAACTCAACTATGGAACTGATCCTCAGACTGGAAAACTGCTCCGCTACCCACTGGTGAGAGAGTGCAGAGCTGGAATAGCTTAGTTGTTTCAAAGTGTCAAATGCAGTGATTCATGTTACAGGAAACTTCATTCAATTAAATTATACTATACATGATGGACCAGTGCCCTCCATACGTGTGTGTGTGTTGCCTTTTCAGTTGGGTTTTCACAAAATTGTTTAGCTGACACAACTTTCACAAAGATTTTAACTGAAAATCCCATAAAATTCTCTCTGATCAATCCTGTTTTAGGGTTATTTTGACAAGACAGATTGCGGCATTAACCATTAACCTGAAAGAACATGAATAGAAAACCACCGTTGAAAGGCATAGTATTTGAGCTTTTTGACACGCTTAAAAACTGTGTTGTAACAAGGACACTACTGTTAGGATAAAGATGTTAACCACAGTATCTTACAACCTGTAGGTTCAGGAAAACACTGACTCGCATATTCTTAGTGTACATAATGTGTCTGTTCCCAGGTCAGTGTTCGTAACGTGTACATCTTTCCTGGGATCCCTTCGCTGTTGGAGAGGGCCTTCAGTGGTCTCGAGAAACTCTTTGTTGCTTCAGGGATCACTTTTCACACTTGTGAGGTAACACCTGGACCCGAGAGATCATTTACGAAAATGTCCGTCTGTATTCTGCGTTTTCATAATACAGGTAAACTCATCAAATATTATTGTGCTAGGTGTTTGTGGATGCAGATGAAGCAGCGATCGCCCCCGTGCTGACCAAACTGCAGGCGGGTTGGGGTAAGAGGGTGGCTTTAGGCTCCTACCCTGACTGGCTGAGTAACTATCATCGAGTCAGGCTGGTCCTGGACTCAAACAGCCAGGAAGAGGTGGACAAAGCCCGGGCACAGCTGCTGGACGAGCTCCCCAAGGGTAGCATGGTGCCCTTAGTCACTGATCCAGTGTCCATCGCCACCGCTGATGTGTACATGCTGGCCAATCGTGGTACGGGGGGGAGACGGGGGGCAGAGGGTGGTTGGAGAAGACTGTTAAATTATGCCAATTTAATATGAAGTGAATATTGAAGAAAACCTTACACTTCACACAGGCATTGGAACCAGTAAAATAAGCATAGAGATGAAAGTAATTAAAGCTGTTAAATCATTGCGGATTAAAAAATATATAAACTGGTATTAGACTGAATAAAGAACAGAGTCATGAATCATTAACAAAGGACAAGAAGATATTTTTACTTTAACTTGTTTCACACCCTACAAAATGTAGATTTTTTTCCCCCCCTGTAAAACGTCCTCTCACTTTGGGTTTGATTTCCAACAGACACACCACTGGGTGACAAAGTTAAGACTGCTCTGAAAACGATAGAGGCGGCACTGGATCAGTATTCGACAGAGGAAGTCTGTGTCGGCTTCAACGGAGGCAAAGACTGCACGGCGCTGCTGCACCTCTACTACGCTGCAATGAAACGGTAACGGGGAGGCAGGAATAATATAACCATGACAGGATAAATGACCTGAGAGAAAAGAGTTTAAAGGGAGATTCAAATTAAAAACATGATGATGCCACCTCTGCACAGTCGGGTGTAACAGTAAGAAATGAGTGAAGGAAGAAGAGCAGCAACTAGACAGAGACAAATTCTAGACAAGACAGATCTTTTTTCACTGTTCTTGACCTGCACCGGACAGATAGTGGGACATATTGATAAGGAGAGTGGACTCTTATCTAATCATTTTCTGTCCTTCTGTTATTTATCTTGTTTAAATGTCCCATTTCTCTCTTTCTGCCACTCAGACGGTATCCAGATGGTAAAGACAAGGTGAAAGCTCTCTATATCCGTATCGTCTCTCCCTTCCCAGAAATGGAGAGATTCCTCCAGGACACAATCAAAAGGTGAAATAGTATTTGAATTAACACATTTCAGTGGATTTATTTTTTGTATCATTTATATATTTTTTACAGAATGATTGTGTTATTATGCGTATTATTGTATTTTGTGGTCAAAAAAGGTTCCTAATCTTCTCTACATTACAACACAGCGGGTCATTATTTGGCAATGTGTCTCCTATAGATACGACCTGGATCTGTTCTCTGTGGAGGGCAGTATTCGGCAGGCGCTGAGCGACGTACAGGAAAGGAGGCCGGAGCTGAGAGCCGTCCTGATGGGGACCAGGAGGAGTGACCCCTACTCGCACACACTCACACCGATGTGTCCCACAGACCCCGGCTGGCCAGACTACATGAGAGTCAACCCCTTACTAGTGAGACACAAACGCACTCAAACAACATGGAGATACTGTTACTTAATTATGTCCCCAATATTGCATTGTTTAAAAAGCACATGGAACTGGTCAATACAATTTATCCCCTACAGGAAGTACTCTCAAGAATCTCAGTCCACATGCCTGTGACACATACACAATTAATGTTAAACCTCCCTTTTACATATTATACGTTACTGCAGGTCTCTTGATGTTGAATTGCATGTGGTTACACCCTCCAGTGTCGTGGAAGAAAAGAAATGCAGCGACACAATGTCACCTGCTTCATTTGAATTCATTTCGGAACAGCAGTTTGTAGATTTACTCAGACAGCTTTGACGGTCGGATGCATATAGAAGAAACACTGGCATGTTTAGCAGTCGACTCCAGCTCCAAAAGGATGAGTTACTTTAGATTGAACTGATCACGATTCAATCACAAACCAATTCAATGCCTTCTAACGCTCTACAGGACTGGACCTATCATGACATCTGGTTGTTCTTGAGGACGTTGTACGTTCCCTACTGTATCCTCTACGACAAAGGGTAAGAACACATCCGCCGTTTTTATTTGAACATCACAGCTGCAGCGCACGGTTCTGGGTCTTAAACTCCCCGCCTTCAATCTGCAGGTACACTTCACTGGGCAGTATGGACAACACCTGTCGGAACACGGCGCTGCAGATGGTGGACGCGCGAGGTGTGACGCGGTACAGGCCTGCCTACCTCCTGGAGAACGAAGAAGAGGAGCGGAACTCGCGTGCCTGACGTCGCCTCGCACCTCATTACCTGTTGCTGATGGACACAAATAATTGACTTGCACTTGCGTTTAACTCTGTGGTCAAGACAAATTTGACTTTTTGTCGTAGTCTTCATGTGAATATTTTCAGGAGACTGACTCGTGTAACTGCAGAATGAGATTGTGTGTGTGTGTGTGTGTTGTCCGTCCGAAGTAATGGCTCTGCGCTGTTGAATAAAACATCAATCCGTGTCGTCTTTTTCTATTGTCATGTTACTATTTTAAGAGGACTCTCAACACAGGACCGGCCGCCTGCGGGGCTTCTCGACGCAGCTCTGGATTTTACCTCACTCGTGAATCCATTTGTCTTATTTTCCAAATCCAATAAAGACCAATCTGCCCAGAAAAAGAGCCTCTATCAAAACAAATTAGTAAATAATGTGAAAAGGTTTTCTGTCAAGGTGAGAAAATCAGCTTTTAGAAACTTGCGTGCGTGCAGCAGAGAAGTGAAGGTCGTGCAGCAGGCGCGTATTGATTCTTGTATGACTCAGGCTGAATATCCATAATTGCAGAGCACAGTGAGTTTATCAGAGCACGTGTGTGTGTCTGTGTGTGTCCAGGCCTGTTACTGGAAAAGCTCCACTCTTGATGTTGTAGTTCTCTCCACGCACCTCACGGGCGCGTTGTTCTCACGTTTTCCATTTAGCGGCCGTGATTACAACAAATTACCTTCTCTGTTTCCAGACATGATTGAATCCAGGCCCATCGATCCGCTGCCTCTCTCCCGCCCCGCGCCTGCAGATTAGTCAACGCCGCGCAGCGAGGATCGATACCGGCCGATCTAATAAAGCGGGTCGCTCATGAGGCCACCGCGGGGCTGTACACACTGTTACACCAGCAATTACCACCTCCAGCCCGGGCCCCTCGTACACACACACGCCCCCCTTTAACTTCCCTGTCCGGGCCTCACTGCCTGCCTGATTTATTAATAATAACAGTAATAAAAGAGGCAATGAACAGAGGCTTCATAATCACAGAATAAATGTAATGGTGTGTGTTTGGTTGGAGAGATAAACACACCGGGACATTGTGTGGGATGATGAGATTTCAGTGGGAGAAAATTATATTTCTATAGACTCCCCTTATGCGACCCAAACTTTGTCCTGTATACATTTGCAGCTTAGACTGGAACTGATGCCGTGTTTAGATGTTAACATAGTTCAAAAGATGAACAAACTAAAGGAAAACTGTTCTAAACTCTTAGTTGATTTCTTAAATCGAATTTGTTTATTGTAATTTTCTAGTTTGGTTATTTTTTACCCTATGTTGTTTCTGCATTATCATGATCGACCTAAATACTGATCAGCCACATTGTTAATAATCACATAGTATTGTATCGGTCCAACTCCACCGTGCTATAACAGTAATAATATTGTAATAGCAATAAATATAACAATGAAAATAATAACATTTTATATCTACAGCACTTATCTAAACACGCTTTTAAAGTGCTTCAGTGTATTATGTATTAAACCCTCTAATATATGGGATGGGACCTACTGGGTCCTACAGATGCTCAATCCAGGGCCGGCTGTAGGATTTTGGTGGCCCTAAGCAACATTTCTGATTGTGGCCCCCTGAAACACTGCCAGTGCAGCAACCAAATAAGACAAGCGCGCACACACTGAGAGAGGATGGAGAATCCTGTGGTGCCTCTGTTATGAGCTCTGCAGCTGCCGTCACGTCAGAAGAGTAGACGCTGTGAAGTGTCTGATGACTCGTGTCAGCTGACCAGGTAGAAGGTCGTGGTGCAGCAGAGGTTGCAGCCAAATATTTCAATAAAGCCCCTGAAACATCAGATTATTTTTCAAGCATAGGGTGGAAAACCAATTTAGGCTTTATCTGTTTTCCTTGCATATTAACCATGCATCAAAATACATTTTTATACAAATATGTCCAAATATACAAAAAGGAATTATTCTAGGCAGTTTTGGACTTTTACATCATGTAATCAAAGCAGGAAGTGAACGTTTCCAGAAAACATTGGTAACTAGTTACCTAGCAAAGCATGAATTTATAAATAATAAATGATGCTTGCAATCCTACTCATGTAAGTGAGTGAATAGCAAGAAATCAAGCTTGTTCTACTTTTCTTCATAAGATTTCTGTCGTGTGGCAGAGCACATAATCCTGCTGAAATAGGCCACAGCCTTCAGGGAATACTTTTGGCTGTGACAGCATGTACTTGTTCTGCAACAATGTTGTTATACGAGGAAGTAAAATTCACATGAATGCCAGGTTTGTCTCCTCCTCAGGTAAATGACGCACGTGGAACCAGTCATCCATGCAATGTATGCATAAGAAAAAACATTGCATGTACTTTCAGTGGTGTGCCGCTGTCAACATAAGCCCTCTGACTGGTCTGCGGCCTCACAGCCCCATACACTGCAATGCACTGTGTGTTTTGACAGCTTCATGTCATAGACAGCATTATTGTTTTCGGCATTACAGTTCACCTGTGTATAGCTTTTCAGAGCATTTCCAAAGGTTTCATGTATACACTCAAGGCCTACAGGTAGGGAATATGACCTGTAATAAAAAAAATTTTTTATACCCTATTAATCATCTCAGGAGCTCTGAGATTTATCGTGTGACTCTTTAGGGCCGACCTCGAGGGTGGGAATCCCTGGACTGAACTCCCTTGAGTACCGTAGTAGAAACTTGCTTCATATCCACAGGCTACAAAAGTAAAATGCTTTTTACTCTTTGGATACATGTATATTTCACTAAGGTATAACAAATATAGTAACATTATAAGGGATATATATTCTATATCATGAGTACTTTTTAAACTTATAGTATATTGTCCTTGTTATAATTCATCTAGTGGTGAAGTTGCATGTTACAGCTGAAGACCCCTCACCTCACCCTCCACTTCCAAACATGAAAGAGGAACCTGTGGTAGCCTTCAGTTGTCATGAAAACTCAAAAGGGGTTTAGTTTGTCCAGTTTGGACAACTGTAAAAAACATGGCGGCCTCCGTAGAGAGGAACTACCCCAAAATATAAAGTGTTCAAATATAAGTCAGATTCGGGGGTAAAGAAAACAGCAATTCGTACAATTTAGATGAAATACATGAGTGAAAACATTACTAGTATTATTTCATATTCAATAGATCCCTTTCACCTAAATCTGAACCTTCCAGTGAGTTTTTGTAACTGTAGTGGTGTTAGTTTCTTTTGTTACTGTATTTGCTGTCAATCCAGCGACATTGCATGATATCTGTCTTAAGTTTATTACTCTTGTCTCACTGTCTCCAACAGTTTCATCTTCATCCTCCTTCAGTTGTCACTCCATCACTCTCACTTGACTGTCTCATCCTTCATGCCTGTTTTTGGCTTCACCGCTTTATCCAATCACGATCCACTTCCTTCCTCTGTGCCTTTCCTTGTACTGTAACTCTGCATTTCTGTTCAGTTCTTCTCATGAATTTTAAAATCGATGTTTTGATTTCAACCTGAAGGACAGAGGCAGAGAAACGTCTGGGGTGACATAGTGGGAGGAAATGGGTACTGACTTGCAGGGGCCTAAAATTGTCTGGAATGAAATACTTTTTGTGCCGTCTTGTTTGCATATTTATTCATTTCTCCTTAAATTTTGAACAGCTCTGCGATTGAAACAGGGTTTGTTTGAAATCTGCGAATAAAACATTCTTAAAATCCCGATACAGCAACTGTTGTGTCATCTGAGAGCAAGTGGAACCAGCAGGAATAAAAACAGTCTATTTTTTCCCTCCTGTGCATATTTAAACTTAATTGGTTCTCCAAAGACTGGTTTGGTTCAGGTGGTGGGAGTAAGATCACAGCAGCCACTTGAGGTGATGTGAGAATAATAAGAAGTGGGGTGATCAGAGTTTCCTCTTGTGCATTGGGCCCATAATGCCTTGCTCCTCTCTCGGTACACTCTGGCATTTCTCTCCAAATCTCCCAGGTGGGACTAAGTCATAACAGAGTCCACAGAGCTAACGGTGTGTGTGATATGGTCTCAGCACGACTTAAGGTCAACCTTGGCGTGACTCGGTGCGAAAACATGTGACAAGCCCCGATATCGGAGTGAACTATCCGTTTCCGAGGCTCGTACGAGGGCCCGCCCCGGCGAATGCGATGCTTTCCTCTGAAGGAATATGTTCCTAATCCAATTCCTGAGCAGTTCCCGCAGTGTAAAACGAGACCTGAAGCAGCATGAGACAGCAATTCAGCCAGTGTCCTCGGAGGGGTGCTTAACACAGAGGATGAATAGACGCTCCATTGTCAGAAGGCATCAGGAGAGAAGGGTCTATGCAAATTACCAACCCATCTGCATGTAAAGTCAACCGACCAGAACACGGGAAATAGGATGTTCAGTATCAAAGTGTCTCACATTAAAAGTGGATGAAAGTAAGAGCGAAGAGTAGTAGGAGGGGAGGGAGGATGAAGAGGGAGGCTGCTCTGCTCGCTGCCATGCAAAGTGTGACTGACTGCACCTCGTTTGTGTCGGGTACCGGTGTGTTCAAATAAAAGCCAGGCTAATAATCCTGAGTTTGTCACAGCTCGCCGTCTGGTCCATAGAACCAAGACCCCCTGCTGGTAGCCGCACACATGGCACGCATTTAGAGATGCCTTTCACACAGGGGGGCTCACTTTAATGTAAAGGGCCTGTGAAGCTGCGTCCAGCAAACTGAAAGCTGATGAGGACAATTTCAGCTCAACTGGATCTCATTTGCACTGGAAAGCCATAACTTCACCGTGGTGCAGGGTGTTGGAAAACAGGAGGTGTTTAACAGGAAGGCCGAGCTCGTGTCAACTGTTTCCTGTTTTTATAGATACGTACTGGATATTATGCACAATTCCTGATTTGGAGAGGTGCACATTAAAGTCATAGCTTGTTTAGTGTTAGCTTGGGAGCTTTGAGCAAAGCCACACATCATTGAATAGATTTTGAAAATTGTTTCTTGTTCAATGTTTTTGTTTAGACTACTGACAGGTAAGGGACAATTCATGGGGCCAATCAGATTTCATTCGGGGACCGGTGACACCCTGACCCAGACCCCGGATCCGCCCCTGTTCAGGTACATCTTGTTCACCCTGAAAAACTAATGTGGATGTTTATTCCTCCATAATCAGTCCCATCCATATTTATCACTGTTTATGTGACACGATGGAAAATGCTTTATCATGAGCATATAGCAGAAATAAGAAGAGTGTAATTGGTTACATGACTCGAGTAAAGGATGTTGAAAGACGTTTGACACAATCAGATCAAGTTAGTTTACAAGTTATTTATACCTGAGAGGAAATAAAAACCCTGATTATTACTCATGACCTGGAAATTAAATTGCTGTAAAAACTGAGCAACAATAGCAAGTGAAATATTCGAACAGATTTGTATTGTAAATCTTGTATTAAATGTATGCAGCAAATCACCTTATAAACTCTTTAATGAAGACTGCATATATTTTAATGGATTATTGTCCTTCTCTAAATTTAGATCCACAAGTAGGTTAGTTCTGTATATTTGTGAAGTAACGTGTGGTATTAATCATGTCCGTTCTGATATATATTGATCCGTTCTCAGAGAAGTTGAAAATGCTCTTAAATTTGAAGCAAATTGAAGCAAAACCTCTGAGACTAACAAGAGGAGAATATTCTTGGAAAGTAGACGTTCCTCTCGTTATAACCCACTTCACAGACTTAGCATCTTAAGTCCGTTTTTTACCCTCCACTGCGTAATGGGTCAAATATTCACTCTGTGGGAAATATATATATATATATATAAAGTGTCTGATTATAAAGTTTGGAAAAAGTAGACGCAATGTGTGCAAGAGATGTCAAGTGACATTATGCTGATTGGTGGAAACATGGTGCTTGATCTTGATCCCTGCACACAGAGCTGAGACGCTACCATGAGGAGTCAATAACACCCAACATTCCTGTTCACAGAGGTTCTGCTTGTCCACGCTCGGAGACACAACATTTTACATTCTGGGAAGATTGAGAGGTCAGAGGGTTTTGAAACTGCGATTCAGTCCCGTTTGAGGCAGAAAGATGTTTGGCAGTTGGCAGATGTGGACACTTATGAGCAGAAATGACAACCGTAGATTACATTACTGAGCTGGAAAGATAAGTGGAGCTGATTTTGCTGCACAAAGGTCATAAATTACATTTACGAAACCATCTCGGTGAAAACTTTATTAGTATTTAGATTGAAAAAGTAGAAAAATAAACCTTTTTACTAATTCAATCCAAAACACTCTGGTTTAAAAGAATGTATTTAAAGTTGAGTTTCCAACCGGCTGCATTATATTTTTCAACATCCTCTAGTATTTGTTCAAATGAACCCGATGACGACTTCTAAGGACAGAAACCCAGCGTGGCCTTCACTTCACTACCCAGAGGTCAGCAGTGCGTTTTCTAAAGGGATGCTGTGACTTCAATCAAACAATGATAATTAAAAGATCATGTTTTGATCAAGGACCTTGTGGCATCTTGAAGCATTTTTAAAGCATTATGAAGGACAACTCCTGCAGTGTGGGAGGTGCCTCGCCTCATTTCACCTCAATTCACCTCATTCTGCAAAATGTGAAACACTAACTGGTCAGAATTCATAGCAGGGAAATCACTTCTGATCAAGATGTTGATTATAAACCGAGAGACTCAAAAACATTCAAAATTAAAATTCAAGGGAGAGCTTGAGAAAATTGTGTCATGAGATGTCTACTCACTGCTGAACACTACAAGATGAGAAACCTGCTACCTTGCAATGATTTGAAACCAACACATCTTTATGTTAACAAGTAAAATACGCGTTAAAATATGTTTCTCATTACAAATATTACAAAAACAAAATACACAAAATAGTTTTACACAAATTATGATAAAAATGCAAAAAAGAAAAACATAATTTGCTTCTATTAATAGCCACAGTTTAGTATTTCTGACGACGTAATCAACACCAGGAACCCGAGCCTTAAATATTCAGAGGAGCAATTAAATACAGGCCAACTTGTGGCTACAGAACCTGCTGTGTTGAAATCTGATGCAGCGTAATTACAGTGTAATTTGTGGAGAAGAGATCTGCAGTGTGGATATGCAATATGGATTTTTTTTTTCTTGCATCAGACAGTTTGACTAATTTTGCTTTTGCCAGAAATTGTTTATGATCACAGTCGTCCCAGGAAACTTTTGACGTGGGAATTTTATGATTTTCTAAATTTAAATAATCTGTCAACATCTGTCCATAATTATAAAGTTTATTTTGAAGGGGGAGTTAATTTTCGGAAGAAGTTTTAAACGAGAAGAAGTTATGAACATGAGAAAAACCTTTGGTAGACATTTCCTGTTGGGAATCAAAGTTAAGACGTCAAAAAACTCTGTCACAGATTCATCTAAAGGTTTTTTGGTTCGTTCATGCTGTTGCTGGAACAAACAGTTGCAACACACAAGATGGGAGTGGACTGCCGCTGCGTTTAAAGTCCTTTTCCCCCCCAATGAGTTGACGCTGACTTCCTCCTTCGCGGCGGAGAAAAGAATGAAAACATGGGCTTTGGAAATGTATACATGAAGGTCAGAATCAAAGCCAGTTCATAACAACATGCCTCCACAGTGACAAACATGTCATCAGAAGGGATCATAAACCATGAAATAGGAGCATTAGCTCTATTATCCAGGAAATTGCCTTTCTGGCTTCACAAGAGTCTCAACATTACAGGCTATATAAATGGAAATGCATTTACAGCTAATTTGGACATAGACTTCTATATTTAAAAGCACAAAACAAACATTGCAAACCTCCTCCTCTCGCTCTGTATTCAGTATTCCTGTGTTTGGTGAAAATAAATACAGTAAGCACTTTAAGGTCTGTACTGGTGTTCAGGGTCTATTAATACCGGGAGTCTATTGGGTATCTGAGTCTTATCAGGCGGCCTGTAGATAAAAAAACTCAGCTCAATATTCCACGAGGTTACTCACATTACAATGGCCTCTTACACCACAAGGTCATTTCAAGTCCCCGTAGTCTCCTTATCTCCACACTCCTGTGTATTAGACTCAAGTGTGTGTTCCACAAATAAAGTTATTTGTGTGAGTGTGTTGTCACTGTCAACAGTTAAGTTATGATCAACTCATTGTTTTAATGCAATCGTATTTATTTTGATGTGCCACGTAAAAAAAAAAGAAAAAAAAAGGCTCAGATTGCAGTTGGCTCTTCACAGAAGAAGCTACATTTTTCACTAAAATGTGAAACGCGTTACACACAGCATTAAGAAATCAACATCATAATCCTACAAGTACATGGTTGTATAACTCTACATCGTTGAAATTAAACATTTATCAAACATCGGTTTTCATCACCCATTTTGGAAAAAAACACAAAACAACGGCACGACTGGTGTGATTTGAGGAAATAAAATATATTAAGTGCTGACAATGTAGTATTTTTTTGGGAATAAACTATATAATTAATCTAAAGATTTTCTGACCTCAAATCACTCAAATATTGTGGGGAAATAATTATTTTACCTTATATATAAATATATAAGCTTCATTTAATTCCATTAAGAAAATCCACTGATTTATTATCTTCAAATACAATCTTAAAATTAAGTAACTTAATATTGAATTAATTATAATATTTTCTTGATCAATCACAGTCAAATCAGAGACATTTCCAAAAAAAAGAACCAAATGGCATTCCAAATTAAATAAATTCCACCGTTAAATCCTTTCACTTGGGAAAATACATTGTAGCAGAGCATATTGAAAAGAATCCAGTAAATCCATTTACACCCAGAATATAAATCAGTGTCTGTGTAGGTAAAGAAGCAATTATTTCCACATGTTTAGCGTTCAAATATCAGATCTTACTAAATCACTGACTTGTACAGTTAATACATCTTATTGTGCAGAATATATTAACTATACAGTAAAAGCTAACATCAAGAATCCTGTGAAATCAATAAACAAAGCAAGGAACAAAATGCTTGTGTGTACATTTACACACATGGTCGGCCTCCTCAGTGGTCTGCAGTGTGTTCAGTGAAGATCAACATGCTGATGCTCTCTCCGTTTACCCTCTGTTCTGGAGCAGACAGAGGGCTGGGGAGGCAGATCAACAGGGGGTCCAGTCAGAGAGGAACAATCTCAGTCCCAGGTGCCATATTTACCATATACCATCACGATCTAGTGTCCTAGTTTCTGGGTTCAGGGCCAACCCAGTCCAATTCCAGTTAAACCAGTCTGATCCCAGTAGGGGGCGCAGGAGCTTTTCCTGACTTTTCCAGAATATTCCTCATTTCTTCTTAAAAAGCCTTTTTCCAAGAAATCAAATTAGCTTTCACACACATTTAACATTCTCAGATGTAAACTAGGCAGTTATAAACAAGTTCATTATCTGTGTCTGCCCATATCCAGCATAACGGGAAAGAAAAAAAAGTCACCAGCTGACTGATCGACCTCCAACCTGAGCCACTCAGTGCAATAGAATGTGTTTATTTGGCCATATCTCAACTGGAGACAAAAAAAAAAAAGCAAATACAAGAAACTAAGTAGAAAAGGAAAAAGAGGATAAGAAACAGAAATGAAAAAGTGAGAGAACTTTGCTGGAACACATCCAGACAGACTCATTGTTCTTCTGGCAGAGGCAGACTGGGATATGAGTCTGCCTCGGTGTGTATTATTCTGAGCTGCTACTTACACAACAAGTGGCAGACGGAAATAACAAGAAATGAATCACAGTGATTCGGTAAATCAGTCCCTGAGTCACTGTGGCCCCCGTTTCTGAAGAAGAATCCCGAACATGATTCTTCCTGGAATTTCACAGGTCAAACACTCACAAGGTAATGTTGGTCATTTGCAATAGCTTAGTGTAGATTGCATTGTGTCATTCGCTGTCTGAGCGTAGATTGCATTGTGTACTTGATCGTCTGAGTAGTGACTCCTGATCCTTACGGAGAGCGGGAGCGAGGTCGGTGGCAAGGACGGATGAGGGGGTCAGGTAGTCAGCAGGTGAAGGCTGAGGATGAGGAGGAGTGGAGCTGTCCGCAGTGACGAAGCACTACTCTGAGGTGCTGTTACTGAAAGAGAGTTGGAAACTTGCATGAGAACGTGTGTGTGATATACAGTATTTGATATAAAGTAACTGGACATGAGTTTCTTCTGATCTGTGGCTGTTTTCCAAATTAAGAGCATCTTATTTTTTATATCTTCAATAGTCTGGGGAAGGATCTTCATTTTCTAACTTGCCCCGGCCTGCGCGCAGCCCTGACCTCAATCCTATCCGACGCACTGACTGCGCTCCAGATCTTATTGCCCGACATCTGTGACCGACCACACTGATGTGTCTTGTGGCTGAATGGGATCAAAGATCTCCGCAGCCACGCTCTAAATTACTGTAGAAAAACTTCCCAGAAGAGAGGAGGTTGTTATTGCAGTGCATTAATGCTCATGGTTTTGGTAAGATGAGTTCAAGAAGCACATGTGGGTGTAATGAGTGGCTGTGCACATTCTCTGTTTGGGATGTTTTTTCCGTTTAAACCTATTCCTGTTACTGATTAGGCAACATTTGCTTTATGCATGTTTGTGTTTCTTCTTTATGCATATTATGGGCCACATTCCTGCCCTTGCTGTAATTAAATAAAGCACATTTGAACTTCAGAGAAAAAGACGAGAGACCCAGATGAGACTCGTTCACTATAATCAACGATAAAGAGGTTTATCGTTTAAAGCTTCCGAAACTCAAGGATAAAATTGGATTTAAAATGCTGCACCTCACCTTGTGTTTGTCTCGAACCCTCTGATGCTGTAATGAGAGAGAGAGCAGGGGGAGAGAGAGATTTATATAAAGTTGAGGACAAAGAAACAAGTTGCTGATTAGTCATTTCTGCATGCTTAACTTTCTCGATACAGCTACTGCTTTGTGGAACAAAAAGGAGCAAGAAACAGACAAATGACCAGGGGAAGGTATTTACCATTACTCAAAGCCTAACACCATGAAAAATGAGTACTGACTGGCTGTGCAATCCTAAATATGTCCCCCATGCAAGTTCTCTTAAAGGTCGGATAAAAAAAGAGCTTGAGAAGCATGGCAACAGGAAAATATAGTGTTATGTAAATGAGAGAGGGAGCAAGAGTGATCGAGATTATAAAGAGCGGATATAGGAAATGAAAAAGAAAAGGGGGTGGGAGAAAAACAAGAAAATTCAAAATGACAGAGCGAAACCAAGAAGTGGACAGAAGATGAAAGGAAGAGCGGTGGAGACTCAAGTGAGAAAGTACGGCGAGAAAAAAGAAGGTTGGAAAGATTGAAACAAGGTCAGACAGAGAGAGAGAGAAGGGAGGGAGGGAGGGAGAGAGAGAGAAAGAGACGGGATAGGAGGGGGGGGGGTGTTTGTGTCTGGGCGTCACTTTCTCAGCAGGGGGCTGGACTAAAAGGAAATAATGGGGGACGGATGGAGGAATGGTGGGACGGAGGAGTGGGAGAGCTGGAGAGAAAAATGCAGGTATAGTGAGGCTGAAAAAAAAAAATGAGGCAATGCTTAAATCTCCTCAGAACAGAGAGGCGGCGTGTAGCGTCTGTGAGAGAGGGTGGAGGGGTCAGGAAACAGGGATGAGGCTGCACAATCGCAGCTGTTATTAAAATCGATCTACTAGCCCCGAGCCCACCTCCAACACCGCCAACCTCACACAGACACACAAACACGCACCTACACGCACGTCGGAGAAAACGACCACCTCTCCGCATCCCATAGCGATTGACTGAGATTACGAGAGAGGAAATGGGACGCTCCAATCTCATCTGTTACAGTAGAGCCGCGCCGAGACGAAGGATTTATGAAATGGAGGCTTAGCAGAGGAGCACAGCGTTTGTCTCTATAATATCTGTCTTGTAGCTACAGGTCCCTGCAGCAACACGTCGCTCCGACAGACATGAGCCACTAAATTACTCCCAGGTTTTGTACAGCTAACGACCATCGAGGGGTTAACGAAGCATTAAATAGCATGCTGCGTCTGGGCCTCTCGCTGGGCCACAGTGTGTGTGTTTGTGTGTCTGAGGGTTTGTGTGCGTGTTTGTGGGGGAAAAAGAAAAATCAAAGCAAACAGAAAAGATAATACTGGAACACCTCATGCGTAATAGAGCGGCTGCTGTACAAAAAATGATGTCAATGACATCAGTGAGGTTAATTTTCAATAACATATGTATTTCTGATGTCAAAATGTATTGTAATGCAATTTTATCACCAAAGTTAATTAAAAGTTCTTTTAATTTCAAATTGTGTTGATAAAACAGGAACATTAAAAGTGTCATTTTTTGTAACTTTTTTGCCCAAAATATTTTTTAATTAATAAAAATAACATTTATAAGTTCAAACTTTACGGCGTTTTTGTGATTGTAGATATTTGGGATGCAGCGAACGATTGATATGTAAAAGAAAAAAAAAAAGCTTGTATAAAAATCACATTTTTTTTTATATCAGACTTATATTTAAGTCGAGGGAAAACTGTTGTGTGCGCTAGTCACTTAGCGTGTGTGTAACGCTGCAGTTTTCGAAAACGCGAACATTCTCATGAAAAATGCCTCGTGTTTACCCGGCTGTGTGTGATATGTGTGTTTTGATCCGGCTTTGATCTCATCATTTGTGCAAAAATCAGAGGACGCCCATTTGTGTCAACATCTTAATTTGGACATGACGAGCTCCACCACAAAATGGCGTCCGCGGTGGCGTGACTGTGAGAGCAGTGCCTTTTTCTGCACTGCAGTCAGAAACACGCAGCCTGTGTAACTGTACATGCACAACTATGGCTAAGTGTGTGTGAGTGTGTATGTGTGTGCGCGCGCATGTGTGTGTGTGTGTATCTTCAGTCAGCAGAACGCCCCACTGCAGAGACAGACACTGTTCCACCATTCCACCTCTCCTCACACGCCGCCATTTTACACACACAGGAGCTAATGCTAACCAAGCTTGACTGGTAACCAGACTAAAAGAGAAACATTTGCAAAAAGAGAAAAAACAAAATAACAAAGCGAGTCGGCAAAAGCGGCGAAAGTCCAATTTATCGAGTTCTTGGTCTTAGAGAGCTTGGCTGGGCAGACTGTACGCATGCACGTGTGTGTTTAAGTTTTGTCCTGTCCGTCTGTCCGTGTGTGTGTGTGTGTGTGTGTGTGTGTGTGTGTGTGTGTGTGTGTGTGTGAGGTTCAGAGGGTACAAAGGTATTTGGGTGAGAGTGGAGGGGGTAAAGGAGGGCAGAGAGGAAAGAAATGTCTAAAAAAACTGGAGGAAAAAGGAGACACAAAGTGGGGAAAACGGCGAAGCTCTACAAACTTAAATGAGAGCAATGGACTACTCACAGCGGGGGAACGAGAAGAAAAAAAACGAGAAGAGAGATGGAGGGAAAAAGGGAATCAATTAGAGGGAGGAGAGTTGGTCTATAATGGTTTCTCGCAGTAGGACAGCAGCAAAAGAGAAAGACAGAGTGACAAGGAGAACAGGGGGATAAACAACAGGAGGAGTTTTGGGGAGAAGTTGCAGTGAAAAAAAGGAAGAAAAACAAAAAAAAGGTAAGTGTGGAGTAAGAGGCGAAGCGAGCAGGTCAAAGACGCAATAGAGGGGCTGCAGGGTGCCGGAGATTTCACATGGCAGAGCCTTGTTTTCTGACGCAACACAGGCTCAAGCACCTTTCAGCGAAGCCTCAGTTCTCCAGCATGATTCGTGACAGCGTGGAGTTCAAATAAACATCACATCCTCACTCACATCGCTATTCTGAAAAAGCTAACGAAAAAGAAAAGAAATAGCTTCACAATACTCCTAGCAAAAGCCAGGATGGGAAAAATAAAAAACAAGGAACATCACACACCCACACACACGCAGAGAATGTCATTAGGAGCCTCCTGTGTCACTGCAACTGTCCTGCCTGGTGTGTCGTGTTCTTGGGTTAAATTAAGGCAATAAACACACACGTTCACACACTGGAGAGGAAGCAGAGGGACCGGAGAGAGGTAGCTGACCTTGGAGCAATGACAGTGTACCTGACGGGCCCTCGCACTGTCACCACTCTGTCCTTCAGACCAGTGTGAAGCAGGTCTGTGTGTGTGTGCGCTTACACTCACTGGTAATTAATTTAAACACCCACAACAGGGCATCCCCAAGTGGAACTACTTTTTAGTTTGGGTAGAAAAGAAGGGAGGGAGGTGCACGTTTTGAAGTTTAGATAAGAGACGAGATATAGCTGAAGGACGAGAGCCACTGCCTTCCCCTCACACACACACACACACACACACACACACACACACACACACACACACACACACACACACACACACACACACACACACACACACACACACACACACACACACACACACACACACACACACACACACACACACAGTACAGGCACGGTGCGTCCTGCTGCCATGCTGCCTGTCAGATAAAAGGGAACCTGAGCAGGAAGGAACCAGGGAGTATGTGAGGTGTTACCACAGGGAACAACACAACAACAGCTGTGGGGAAACTGCCACTAATGGACAGTCAGAGAGAGAGAGAGAGAGAGAGAGAGAGAGAGAGAGAGAGAGAGAGAGAGAGAGAGAGAGAGAGAGAGAGAGACCCTCCAACTCTCCTTCATCACCTCTCTCATCCATCTCAGTCGCGCTCCCCTCTCCAGCTGCGCGTATTCTCGTCCCAACGCACTCGCCGCGCAGCGTGTACGCGACAGAGATGGAGCGTAGAACCAGGGACGGCTTGGGAGAGTCGGTGAATAGCTGTAAAACAGATATGGGGGAAGGTGAGGGGGGAGGGGCGGAGTCAAAGGGGGTGGGGGGCTGGGCGGCGAGGAAGTGTATGAGACTCGCCATGGCTGGTGCCTAGATTAGTTTTGCTCCAGTAGCGAAAGATCATAAAAACTGAGGAAGGGAGGTTAGAGCTGAGGAGACAGAGAGAAGGGGAGGATTAGTGCCACTTCAAGAATGACAAGAGTGGAGAGAAAGAACAGGAGGCTGGAGTGGTGGAGGGGGGTGAGGGAGGATGAGAGGGGAGGGGGGGGAGACAGACAGACAGACAGACGGGGGAGGACGAGGAAAGGGAGAACCCCAAATTTAGTTGGGATTAGTTTTGGTGAAGGGACAGGATGAGAGGGAGAGAGAAAAAGGAAACAGTGGATAGAAGTCTGAGCGTCTTTGTAGGTAGAAGTCTTTTTTTAATGTAAAAGGATCTTAGCTTTAAAGTCAATGAGTGTCATGAGTGTGTGTGTCTCAGCATACATAATCCACGTGATATCAAATATTTTGATTCATTCCGGATCAGATACGCTGATGTGGGAATACTGTCAGAAGGTCAAGACTACATTAGCATTTTCACACTGCACAACTATCTGTGGTATTTCTAATTAATGACAGCAGGATAATTAACATATTTAAAAAAAAAAGTCATCAGCCTTCACTCTGGTAATAACTGAGCAAATTACTCCTCGTCTCGCACTGCAACCGTGATGGCATTTACAAACCCACAGGAGACGGATCTGACTTTTTTTATATTCCAGGTTTTTAATATTTTCTTTTCCTTGACGCCAAACTGACTCACATTTAATCAAGGTGGCGGGATTGGGAGGAATTTGCTATTGAAGGCGTGTGGGAACGTGGTGATTACTTCTTGTACACACACACACACACAACCAAAGTGTGTTAGTTCAGGTTGGGACAGCACGACAAGCACCCTGCAGATAGCACTAGGATGGGAACTGGGACAGACGTCTCGGAAATCACACACACACAAACTTGAACAAATTAAACTGCCAGAGGACACACGCAAAGAACCATAGACTCATGCAGGAGGTCCACAGACACAAGACTTGTCATAGAAATGCTCACTCACACGGACACACACACACGGACACGCACACGCACACACACACACACACAACTGTACAGGGATTCCCACAGTGACTGGGCAACATTCCCAACCGGAACAGGCAGCTCACTGGACTGGAAGACTAACGTTACTCCAGGCGGGCTCTGGATTAGATCAACTCTGGGAATTTCACACTGGGACAGGGAGATGGAGAGTGGGAGAATGTGGGGGACAAGGAGGTAAAAAAAAAAAAAAAAAAAAAAAAAGAATATCGAAGAGAGGAGAAGAAGGTTGCACTTTAAAAGGGATAGTAATGTTAAAAATCTTTTTCAATCTGATTAGGTTAAAAAAGCCAAAATGGAGAGATGAGTGTTGTTTTTAAAAGACTCATCTTCCCCGGGTGATGTCGATGCAAAAAACATGGAGCATTAGAGCCTCAGAATTTGTGAAACGGAGAGAGGGGTAACGTGATAAGTCGCGGTTTATGCATGATGCTGGACTGTCCTGATAGCAGAGATCTGAGATGCTGAGAGTTTCTTGGTGCACAGAGGAGAAGCATGAAAGGAGGAGCAGATGAAAAGAGGAGTGTACTCACTGGGCTCACAACACACAGTGACACGCAACTTCATACATGGCAGAAGAGGGCCTTCATCTGTGGGTAGAGCTGGAAAGAACAAAAAAAGAGACAAGGTGTAGATAAGCAACTTAAAGCCAATAAAATATACTCAAAATGTGTTAAATAAAAGATATTTGCTGGATAAAGCGCTTCCATCAAATCTCTAAAGTCTCTTCTGCTACTTGTGAAAAATTCTTATTATGAGCCCAACAGCGAGGTTGTTTTCCTGTTTTCACCACATCAATACCTCATGATATCAGGATAAAGAATTACACCATCTCGCTGTGTCACGGAGGCTTACCACACATCACACTTATCTACGCAGGCTAAATAAAAACAATAAAACACACAGTTGAGAGTGCAGCCATAAAAGCAGGCAACAGCTCCGATATCAGTTCTGATCACGGCTCACATGGGAAAACATCAACTATATTACCTGTCGGTTTAGCATTGCTTTTACAAAACAAATCTGTCTGGAAAGTGCAGTTAAAGGGCTTTATATTTGAATAATTCACAAACAGCTGCTAACTCAACAGGGACCCAATCCACAAGCTGAGCATATGATGGCGAACAGTCTGTCTCACTTCTGGCTATCAATTCAAGAGGTGGGACTACGGCATTAGTCAATATTAACGGTTTCCAAAAGAGCTCAACACACACACACGCGCACAGAAAAATAATTGGAACTAGGATTACTGCCCTGGGGTTGTATGCCTCTGTCAACCAGTGCAGTTTCAGTCAACATAAATCTTATTCAGACTCCATGGCCTTTACCTTTGACCCCTGAAATCTAATCTTTGAGTGCATGCGACCACTTTTCAAATTTGAAATAATTCCCAAAAGGCAGACTTGAGATAACATGTTCAAGAGGCCAAAAACATATTTTGTGAGACGACCTTGAACTTGACCTTAAGATAACACGTTCACAAGGTTAAAAAAGGGTTTTGCAGGGACACCATCACCTCGAGTTTATCCTGGAGTCAAACTGAACCATTGTACCAAGTTTGAAGGAATTCCCTTTGGGCATTCTTGAAATATCAGGTGCACAGGAATGGGACAGGCAGACGGACAGACAAGCCTCAGAGGCATAAAAACACTTATCATTACCTTAAGGAGAAGTTTAGTGTATTGTATTTAGGAAACTAACACTGCAGAAGAATGAAGAACTACTGTATGCAGAACAATATCAAAGCAGAAAGGAAATTAAAAATTGATTGAAAACACCCAGACTCTTGATCACTCCCTTGTTCACTCATTCAGTTACCACTCCCAGTATAATCGACAATTAGTAGTTTACGGTACATTGAGCAGATAATTAAGATTTCAAACACTCAGCTTATTAATCACTGTCATTTCCTGTCATCACTGACAGGTGTATTGTCATTGGAGTCATTGGCAGAACGGCTTTTTGTTCCATTGTGGCATTTTGAGGGCACTAGTGGATTAATAAACTCAGAATACAGACTTTCACATAGGGATTGATTCAGCAGTTTTCTTTCAGAGCTGTAAAAGTGCTGCAGGACTCAGTCCACGGAACCCTGAAGCCACCGCTGCTGCACAAAGAGCTGTTCACCTGCTTAACCAAAGGTTGGTGAAGCTCGACTCGAACTGGCGAAGTTGCAGTTGTTGCAAACGTGCCCGTTGTCGTTATTGACAATGTCACTGCACTCTGATCACCTTTGTGATTCAGTATTAGCCTTGGACAAAATACTGGTGTCTTCAACAGGTTTTAGTGTGTCCTGGAAACTTGTGTTTGTTGTGTGCACCTGTATATCTACTTTCATTGTGGTTTGGGACAACATTGGACTAGTTATTTGCGGCATTTTAAAATGCTAAAACTAAAAAGGTTTTGGTGCTTTGAACTCTCTTTGGTTCAGCAGCTGACTGTCAGAGGATGTTCAGGTGTTTCCTGTTTGTGGGGATCCAGACATGCAGATCCAGTGGGCGTTGGTCAGCAGCCACTGGGCAGTGGGTCAGAGACCTACTGCCCAGTGGCTTGTCGGTGTCATAGTCTGAGGGAGCCAGTGAGAGGAGCTGAGCCCAGCTCAGACTGAGCCAACTAATGCCATTAGTGTTTCTAATACTATTGTACTGTTCTCCCAGGCTAATGCCATTATAGTGTCTCCAGCGCTGCAGGCCCATTCAGCACACAGACCCCAGAGCCAGACATTTGGACCAACTTTACGCCTTATCTTTGATGTGGACAAAACACACACAATCGCTCTGAGCCTGATGCGGCCCGACCGGGGGGGGAGGGGGGGGTGGTGTACCCATTGTTGCTTCTCTGTGAACTGGCCTGAGCAACCACAATAGCCCAGTGTGTGTGTGTGTGTGTGTATGTGTACATATATACATGTGTGTGTGTGTTAGCGTGTGTGTGGAACCACTCTCTCATGCCCTCACAATGCTCCATTGTCCTTCAGACCGCAACAGTAATTTATGTAAAGATTCTTTCTCTCCTTTAGTCTCATCCATCCCTTTTCTCCGTCGCTTTTGTTGCTCTCCCTTTTCTTCCTCCAGTGTGGATTCCACTCATCTGGCCTCTCTCATCCCTCTCTGCCCCCCCCTTCCTGTACTGTCAGACTGTGTCCATCTTTTGCTCTTTCTCTCCCTCTGTCACTCCTCCACGCTTCTCTACCTCTGTCTGCTTCTCTGCCGGCCTTTTTTCCCCCTTCCCCTTCACTGTCGTCACGTATTGATCTCCATTTCTTCCTCCTACACTTTGCGGCCCCTCTGTCTCTTTGTTGTCACCCTTCCATAGCGCGCATTCACTTGACTCTTTCATTCTCTGCCTTGTTTCATGTCCTCCCCCTCTTGGTTGGACTGACACCAGGAGTTGTAGAAAGTGGAAAAAAGAAAATGTAAACTGATTTTACAGCCACTAAGCCATCTTCTGACTCTCTCCCTCCCTTTTCCTCCTCCACTGGGTTAAAATAAACGAGTGAGGAGCACAGAAGCTGTACTGGAGAAACAGGAGGGCATCACTAAAACTGTGTAAGAGCCTAAAAGGTTTAAGATGTAATTCAGTGTGAATTTATGGAAAAATATTAAATCCATATGCTGCTGTTTGCCAGAACTCAACACTGGCTAAAGATGCTTCATCCCTTAAAAGACTGGGGCTGCCTGGTCACATGCTTTAACACCGGTGTCTTTGCACAGACTGATGAAGTGAAACATCAAATATTTACACATCTTCTCTCTTTTTGGGCCGCTTTACTCGGCTCTCAGGATATGGAGCCTGGAGCGAATGATCATTGTTTCACTAAAAAATACATTTATCACAAAAACTCTTTTTCAGCCACGTTGGAATCACACAGGTCTTCAGTGATCAGGGTTAAGAATTAAACTTCAGTGCTTTGTGAATGTGAACTGTTGTAATAAATCCAGGAGGAATTTCCACAAAACTTGGTAGAAGGATGTGGTACGGAAATTGAGCCAATAAACTTTGGTGCAAATCCGGATCTGGATTTTTCGTTTTTTGAAAAATTCATGAATTGAAAAAATATCCAATTCCTATGACAGTGTCAAATTTGGTGCCGCTTGGTTGAATTAAAGGGGATTTGTGGGCCTTGGCGGAGGTATATAGGTATATATTATGCATGTATGTATGTATACTTTACTTACAGCTGTAGTAGTAGTGGTGCCCTGGGATAAACTCAAACCCCAGTGAGAAGGGTGTGAACCTTTGGATCTTCTCGGAGAAGCGCACTGGTCCAAATGGAGCAAATGGGGTGTTACACTCCCATCTCTTGATCGCCCCTCTGGTCTCCACGCAGCCCTGGAACGTTGCCTCTCCCACCAGGTAGAGGGCCACCGTCTCCGGCTGCCTGGGGCCCAGGGTTTCCTTGTTGGGGAAGTGGGGGCAGTAGATGTCCAGGTAGTCGTTCAGATTCACCTGGATGGACAGATCTCCTGTCGTTAGCCTGGAATGCAGAATGACAACGTCGTTAATGTTTCATGTGGTGATTACATCGAGTGATACGTGACTGAAGGGAAAAGAGAGTTGGTGATTAAGCATAGACAGACAGAGAAAGTAATTCCTTTGCGCCTGGAGGAATGTGGATTGTTCCAGCAGATTGATAGTTCATCGATATTACATATAACAATTACACAGGGTCATAAAGCAGAGTGCGAGCGTTAAAGGATGTTTTGGGATTTGATGCACAATGATACATGTTCATTTCATTTCCAGACTGGCAAGGGAACAGTGTTTAGAGACAGATAGAAATCCTTGTATGCTAATCAAAACATCTGAGGGGAATTCAGTGTAAAATAAAGCCGACTCGCTCTGCTTTTCTCTCTCCCTCTACACATACACACACAAGCGTGTACGGACTAAAGCGGACGTGCGTGTGCATGCACAACCACGTCTTCAGTCAAGGTTGACTGGCTTTAGGCATAACAACAACTCTGGACAAGACCGCATCATTAGAACAGAAGGGCTGCATAATGTATGCTCCTTTAGACTTCCTGTCAGCTACAGTATAAAGAGTTACCCATGTACAAACTAATATGGAGAAAGGGAGCATGAGAGAAAGACTCAGGGAGGCACATGTAGGACAAAGACAGAGGTACGTAGATAGTAAATTGATTATAGCAGCATGACGAGACAAAACGCGGGGAGAGAAATGAGAGAAATTTGTGAGAAATGGATGGAAAAAATGTGAGTGATGGAGCGAAGTGAGACGAGGCCCAGAGAAAGACAGAGGGAGACTGATGAAAAGAGAGTAGTTTAAACAGGTTAAAGAAGAAAGGTAGAATAAAGAAGTCAGAGGAGGAGAGACGCCGCATGAACAGGTGGAAAAAAGTATTAAAACGAAAGTGAAGTGTTTTAATTAGCGACCCCAGAGAGTCTGAGTGAGAGACACAGAGAGGGCAACAACGGCGTGGAAGAGGAGAGGAAGCCGACTTTAATTGGTCTCTTCTTCACATTGGAGCACAGGAGAGAAGAATGAGGGGCCGAATGTGGCTTGGGCAGAAGGTGCTGGTCTGTCAGTGAGAGTCTTTATGGAGGGGTGACAGAGCGCAGGAGAGAGGAAGAGAGTGCTGGGAACCATTGGAGGGGAACACAGGAGGGAAAAAGACCGTGGAATGGGGAGGAGGCGGCAATGGCAGTGGCGGCGGTTGGCAAACGAGTCTAGAGTTAAGTAGGCGGACAGAGAGGAGACCAAAAGGATCAATGAGTGGAAGAATTGAGTGAAAAAGGAGGAGACAGAAGAGATGAAAACCGAAATGAATGAGATAGACGTGACGGGAGCCGTGAGATGCTCCAGCGGAGGGTTTCAAAGATGGATGGAGCAATGAGGGGAGGGATGACAGGAGACGGTCGGGGGGGGGGGGGATGGTGCGTCAAAATAATAAATAAAACTGAAATAGAAATCCATGTTAACTTTGAACCTGTGATGTTGTTTATTTCTTCAGAATAAGAAAAAAAAACAGTGAGTCATGTGGTTGTAGGTGAGACCCGGGAGACAGGTATCCCCAGAGCTGCTTCCTGCTCAATAGCTCGCGTGCAGAATTGGTGATCTATCAACCGGACAAGACACAATCGATCAGGGTCCCTTGCTCTGGACACACGCGCACACGCACACACACACACAAACACACACACTCCTGTGATCAATATCCCCCCCAGCGAATGTGTGTGTGGCCACATACGATACCTCTATTACCTGTGTGGACTAATTACAGCCAAACAGAGACACTAAATTGTTGGTTAAGAGAACACAATAGCACATGAGCCAGTTTAAGCATGCACGCACACACGCACGCACACACTGAAATGTTTTCTTAGCTGCACCAGCTGTGTGTGTGCGTATGTGCGTGTAAGTGCATGTATGTAATAACAGGCGTGTGTTGTGTCAACATGCTGCACCCCTGCTACATATGTCATTCACCTCCATCTTCTTCTTCACTGCTAAGGTCGTGTTTCCACCACCCAACCCACCAATCTGCATTCCTCCTCACTCCCTCCTTCTCCTCCCTCTTCTCTCCCTACTTTCGGTGACACAAACTCACCCCCCCCCCCCATCTATTTCTTCTGACGCTGCATCCCGTCTGTGCTCTCCCTCCTATTTCTGACTCCTCCAACCCCTCTTTCTCCCACAAGCCTCCAACATCAGCCCGCGCCATATGCACGCCAGCAATTACAGAGACGGCGTGCCCCACTGATGTCAAACTGTCAGCCCCCCCACCTCCTCCCATCTTCTCCTTCTTCCTCCCTTTTCCTCTCTCTGGCCCTGGTATAGGCTTGGGTATACGGCCTAATTACACTCCCCTTCCTGCCAGCCACTGTGCAGCCGAGTGGTGACAGCACAGGGGCATCGTGGGAGCACCGAGGAGCTGTGAGTGTCAAAGAACACAGCGCTGGTGCAGCCAGCCACCAGTGGGAGAATCCTCTGGACGCAGAGGAGAGGACTGGTTTGGTCCAGTGCCGCAAAAGCGAGGGAGAGGGCAATAACGCAGAGCAACACACACAGGCAAATTCATGTGCATTTAAGCATGTGTGGGCATGAATACACACAAACACATGATGTTCACACACACCAGGACATGAAAGTACTTGAGGAGAATAAAACATGCTCCTCCTGCCAGAGGGTGATCAGTGACACCCTTCTGAGTTCTGGTGCAAGCTCTTGGTTGATGAAGAAAACTCTCACTGAGGAGCCGAATCAAAACTAACATGCTGGGTTCTTTAGTGGGAAACTTGAAAAGGCCAGGCCCTTCTATAATCACAGGAAATCACATTCAAAATTCAAAAAAGTGAACACAGCCGATACCCTCCCCATGTGTGTCCATGTAAATGCACATGCATACAGAAGACTATTTAAGTGTGTGTGCACTGTTATAATGAAATTCAGGGGCTCGACTCTGGCAGAGACCTTTGATCCTTTAATATGAGAGAATAATTAAAAGGAGCAACAATCCTACAACACGGCCTCGGGAATACAGAACAGATTCTCCATCACGCACGGCAGCTGCGTACTACGCATACTGAACACGCTGGGGCCCTTAACGCACACATAAACACTGGAGATAAAATATTCTACTACAATGAAAATGCTAACAACATGCTTACACTGTGCTGTGCATCCCCAATGAATTCAGAACATGTACATTGAGGGCACAGCGGTTTCTAATATACATTTCATGCCTGTTATGGTATGCTAACCAGCCCACATTAAAAGGCGTCTACTTCCTCGTAGCAACGACAGGAGGCCGAAAAGACTCTGTGGAGTCTCAGTTTGTCCGTGGTCGATCACAGCATGGTGACCACTAACTCTGGTCACCATGGTGACTGGGCACAGCACGCTGTGGTCACTCTGCCTTGGCAGGGCATAGCATGACACAACTTCAGCCTCTATGGGCTGTAGTAACACTGCATGGTGACACGGGAGGATGTTAAGGGCTCTATAAGACGATGATTGTGGGAATTTATTTTTTGTTTACTTCAGTTTTTTCAGCACATAACGACAGATAAGTCATTAATCTCAGAGAAAAAAGGTGTCAAGTTCAACATAAACACCTCAGTATTCAGGGCGTCACGATAGTGTTTGTTTAATCCAGTCACCTTAAAAATCAGTTTCTGTCAAAATAATTTCTGAAATCAATGGATTCACGCAGAGAGGTGACTTCATTACATTGGAAAAATGCACAATGCTTTAAGCCCAGATTGGCATTTTTCTCAGGTAGAGGTCATATTTACTTTTCCTAAATTTAACGATAATCAGTAGCGCACATATGTCCTGCAAGGCCGCACAGACCTCTTCAATTTAATCATGCGGCACCAAACACACACACATAGATAGATATCAGTCACATTAATATGCCTGTTATTTTTCATCAAGAGCCATGAATTATTTTGTAGGAAAAATGCAATGTTAAACAAATTGAAAACAAAATATCCTGCATCTGCCCCTTTATCCAAATGCGCACCAAAGATTGAATGGCTTCTTTCTCGGCCCATGTCCCATCCTTCCAAGTTTCATGGAAATGCAGAATCCGAAAAGAGTTTTTGAGTTATCCTGCTTACGGAGTTAACAAATTGTTAAAGGGAGCATTTTACAAATAACTGAACAATTTGGGGATTCTGCACCAAAAAAAATGTGTTTTGCATAATAGTGTCAGGAAGGAACTTTACAAAAGACTTCAAACAAATACAAAAAAAACATCTCACATCAGAGCACACCTACAGACTTTTTAGAAAGTGTTTTCCAACATTGGTTAGACAGAAAGGAAAACTGATCTGAGCAGGTGAATAAAACCAGACTTTTTTAATGGGCAGCAGCGTATAGTGAAGAATAACTGATGGGAAAGTATGAGAAGAGTTCCTGACAAAGAGACCCTGAAGACGGAGCAGGAGAAAATAAGGAACAAGGCAGAAAAGTACAGCGAGCTCTGCAGTGACCCCCCCCCCCCCCCCCTCCTGCTCCTCAGGTTAGAGGAAAACAGGAAAATGAATCATACAACAAAGGAAATGGACTTCAGGTACTCATTACCACAGGAACTTGCAAGGCTCAAACCTCTCTGTTCACCAGTTCCTCTATGATCTTTCTGGATGTAAAAACAGAGCAGGATCAGGGCGACAACCCCCCCCCCCCCCCCCCACCCATCTCCCCTACATTCGCTGTGCCCCACTCCACGCCCACACAGAGCCACGCTGTGTCCAGAGCCCAAACACCAGTGTTGTGTCTAACCTGCCGCTTACTCCCCTCGGCGCGCACAAACAAGGACTTCACCCCCCACCTCTGACCATCTGGGCCCCCCCAACCACCTCACATGTCCAGCTGGCGGAGAAATCCCTCTACCACCAGCCCCCCTCCTCGAACCCCACACTCTCAAAATTCTGCAGATACACCGTCTCTTTGTGTAATCAAACTGTGGCCAGGACGGAGATCAACGGCTCCTTCTCAGGGAGGAGCGAGTGACTTAAAGGGGGGCAAGCTGTTGCTCCTATCTGCTCTTTCCTGCCTGGTATGTCTGTGTGAGTGTGTGTGTCGGCTTCATTCAAGGTCAGCAGGAAGTGAACCTCTACCCTACATCAGACCATATCCTTCTTTTCAAGGACTCCTAATCACCAAACGAGGATGTTATGTGAACTTCCCTCCAACATTTTTTCCCCCTCTTCCATTTCCACATAAGAGTTTTTTTGGTTTATATAAGTTCTGAGCTTGCACATTATATTAATATGCATCAGGGTCTGAGTGGCTTCCCGTCCCTGCTACACAATTTCCTGGAGAAAAGCCTTTGCCATCGGACAAATCTAAAGTTTCTGCCCACATACAGACAGAAGATGCACAAGTGCACACGTATACATGCTGCAATGCGTGTATACTCACACAGCACACAGCTTGAATTTTGTGGATAAGCATCGGCCACTGTAGCTGTGTGTGTGTGTGTGTGTGTGTGTGTGTGTGTGTGTGTGTAACTGAGATGAAGTGATTGGTTGCACCTTTGTTGCCCTGCAGGCTCCTTTAAATGACCAGAAGGCACAGGGCGTTCACACCACTCAACCCTTGATTCAAAGTGTGTGAATCAGCGGGAAGCCTCACGGACCCACACTCCCCATCAATTTAAATAGAGATAACTAACACACACACACACACACACACACGCACACACGCACACGCACACACGCACGCACGCTGCTTCAGGCCCTAAAAGGAATCCAAACCTCAGGTAAAGACAGACCCTATTTTCTGCCTGTTATGGCTTAGGTCCTCCGTGTGTGTGTGTGTGCGCGTGTGTGTGTGTGTGCGTGTGTGTTTCCGTTCTGTGGGACTCAGCAGCACAACAGGATGTATAGCTAAGGCCGTCAGAGCTGAGGGAAATTGCATGATTCTGGTGCACAGGACCCATCAGTATGGAAACAAATCTATCGAAGCCGTTTTGATATGGCTGCAGGTCTGTGGAAACCATCATCCCCCTCTGTGGCTGTAGCTCTGTCATGCATCGCAGCAGCTCTCCATGTGTGGTCTGGTCTGATCCTAAAATAAGCTTTCAAGTGACTTTTTCCAGGAGCTACGAAATCAGCTGTCCAAAACCGAAATGGACGAGAGTTTTGCCGTCTACGGCTCATTTGTATTTTTTCGCCGTTTGACCGAAAAACACTGCATGTTGCCTCGCTACGCCCACCAGCACGGAGGCGACTGTAAGTGTTGCCCTGATTTGACTCCCTCACCTGCTCAGCATGGAGGTGGCCGTGCTTGTAAACGAAGTGCGAGAGGAGAAAGGGCACGAGAAGTAGAAGATTTCTGCTCTCACGCTGAGAAGAGTGACGGGGAAAGTGTGCGGCAAAAGAAATGAGCCTGGGCGAGAACGCGGTGTGCGTACGCTGAAGGGGCGTGCGAGGGGGTAAATAAGGTCAGACGTGCCGTTGCCAGGACAACAACCAATCCGGTGCTGGGATTGGTGCCAAGCCAACACCCCACCCATCCATCCTTCACTACAGTCGTCTTTTTTTTCTCGCATCCCTCTCTCGGACAGCCTAAAACCTCAGAGTAATGATTGCTCTCCATGTTTCTGCAGTCTAAATGGAGCCGCAGTGTAAATACAGGGCTGATTTGTACAGGTGCCAGGCTCGGATGCATAAACCTGAATATAGCTGCAGTACCTCACTCGCTTCCACGCTGACAGGACGGAACGGAGCGGGGAGGGAGACAGCTGTGATGGGTGGACACGAAAAGCAATGATTCAAACTACTGATGAAATCTATCAAAGTGTATTGCAACAAAGTGGCACTCGAGCTTATTTACTGTGTCAACATCATTCGTCTCATGTTTATGGACCAACCTTTGCTGCTTGGAGCCGCCATCTTTGCAGACGGTGCCAGAGCAATAAGCGTCGCTAAATAGAGAGTGAACACAGATTAATGTTAACTTTACACATAATGAGGGTTGTATTGGGTGCAGGCCAATGAGACAGGTGGTGTAAGATCAAGAGGGGACTGGGAAATATTCTATTTTAAAAAGTACAAAAAAGCTGAGACAAAGTACTTTCATGGTTTAGTAAGAAGCTGAAAAACGACTGATAAACTTTCTTTAAAAAATTCCAAACATTCAGATTTCCAGCTTTTTATTGATATTTGATCAACCAAGCAGTTTGAAGATTTCACCTTGAGCTCAGGGAACCATTTTCACAATTTACTGACATTTTACACACAAACAGTTTCATTAAACCAGGTTTATTTATATAATCAATATAATAATAATCTGCTGCAATCTCATGTTGTCAGGTTTCAACTTCTACACATGTCATTACCTTAAAGCTTTTGTTTCGCCTTAAAATCACAAAAAACATCTTGTGTAAATATATATGTTTCACGTAAAAATTTCCACTTCAGAGATGTTAACCGCAAAAGTAGATTCGTCATGGGATGCGTACTGCTGGTGTCCTGTTTTACATCACACCATAAACTACTATACATAATAATGCATTTTAGTTTTATTATAAAATCTTTTAATCCCTTCATTACAGTATTCCTGCTTACTACCCTGCTCTTCCCTCTATTATATTCACTTACTTTATACTATACTGAGATACTATACTTTTCTGTGTCTCAGGAGTGCAGTAAAGTATAGTTCTGTATCAGTGGGTTACGGAGGACACCCCTCAAAAACAACACACGAATATTGACTCTTGACCGTAGTGAAAAGGGCAAATACACTCA
Source organism: Verasper variegatus (assembly GCA_026259375.1). Classification (NCBI taxonomy): domain Eukaryota; kingdom Metazoa; phylum Chordata; class Actinopteri; order Pleuronectiformes; family Pleuronectidae; genus Verasper; species Verasper variegatus. The sequence goes on from CM048048.1 coordinate 15,066,034, forward strand.
AACAATAAATCAGACTTGGCTTTGAGAATCCATTATTTGCTAAGTGGGTCACAATTCAGATGCTGTAGACACCATCTCTTTCTCTGTTCACATCTCCCCACGATCTGAAGGTCAGTGCTGGATGGGCAGCACACACCCACACACACTATACATCCCAGGTGTGCATTTCCTCACACTTTCCCTCCATGTGTGTTTATCTGGTGGTTATTAGTAGAGTATATGGCCAGCTGGGAGGACTGGAGCTGTCCTTCAGTCCATCATTCAGTGACACACACACACACACACACACACACACACACACACACACACACACACACACACACACACACACACACACACACACACACACACACACACACACACACACACACACACACACACACACACACACACACACACACACACAGGTTCAGTTAAGACATGTCAAGGAAACCAGCTCTACTACAGCCAACAGCCCTGAATTATTTAAACAATGGGAAGGAAGAGGAAAGGAGAATATGGAGGGGAAGAGATTGGAGAGGAAAGAGTTAAGGAGGAAATAGAGGTAAAGCTGGTCCCTTTCAGTCCGTCTGACTCCCAGTGAACTTATTCAAAGAAACTTCTATACTTGGTTTCATCCCCATCTGCTTTCTTTCACCCCATCTTCAGCGGGTCTCATTTCCTTCCCCTGTCAGTGTGGCTGCTCCTCCTCGTCCTCTCCTCCCTCCATCGCCTTTTCCAACACCATTTCACCCACTTCACCTTCCCTCCCTCCCACCCCCTGCCATCTTTCTCTGTGTTTATCTAAGCACTTTCACGGTCACTGCTTTGGAATCCCAGGAGTCTAAACTGGCCCCTTCGCCTCTCCCTCGCAGGCGATCCGTGCTTCCCTCTCCCTCTCCATCTTTCTCCGTCACAACCGTTGAGATTCATATCGCACTGTGCATCAGGGGTATGGAAGGTCCCCCCTATTCACCCTCAAGGCAGCCAGCTTTGTCCTGTTCTAGTCACGCACAGTCGCCCCCCCCCCCTGCCAGCCCTCACACACATGAACACATTCACACCAGAGCTGGTCACATTGAGGTCTAATACTAATCAACAAAATCCTGCAAGAAAATTACTGAAGTATCTAAACTAAATATCCATTTGACTTCAAGGCTGCTGAACATATGTTTTTTTTTTAAAAGAAATTCTTTACAGTACTTTCAGTAAATCAGCTGAACCGTGTGAAATAAAATTCATGCTTTGGACATTTTGTTTGATAGAAATAAATGGCATGGTCCACCTCATGGCCGGATGCCCCTGGATTTCTTAGAAATGCCAGTTAAGTTCCACAACACTGATAAAAGGGTTAGACACAATAAGAGGGGAAGGAGGGGGGAGGATTTAGGAGTGGAGGGGAAGGAAGTGGCGAGGGTCAGGAGGAGAGGGGCCGACTCTGGTCTCACATCGCACCAACAACAGCCCCACACTGGACAGCAGGGATTAACTGATTAATTTGGGATTAAAGATGACTGGTCTCTACTTTAAGTAATGACCTAAAAATTACAAGATTAACACACAGGAGGTATAGCATGTGTGTGTGTGTGTGTGTGTGTGTGTGTGTGTGTGTGTGTGTGTTTTCATAGTAACAAAAAAGTCCAGTGTTAATCAGCTGTGAAGTAAAGCTGCAAATACAACAAAAACTGCCTCCACTTGTTTAGCTATTCACGATCTACCTTTGATGAGGAACAACACTGCACAGAATAATTGTCTGCTCTGAAAGGAACCAGGGAACCTCTTTAAATGTAAAAAAAAAAAAAAAGACAAATGTAGTGAGTAAGGGATTTTCTGACTTCAATGATGATGCTTTTGTCACTGGGCGTATTTTAGAAAAGCACAGATTAATTCCACAATCATAAACAGGGAGCATCTGCGCCAATGTTTGGAGGAGTGCGCCGCGTAGAAGAACTCCATTTCCACCTGAATGGGAGAGCAATGAGATTCATGAGTTCTGCTGCTACAAGGCCGGAGCTATGGAGATTTGGGACAAGGCTATTTCACCTTTTCCCATTCAGCACAAAATACAACCACTACTCCTGATGCTCCCAGACGGTGAATTACAACCATTTGATCAATTCTGACAAATATAACAAAACACGCGTTTGGACAGTGACTGGGCGACATGGGTTTCAAAATGACTCAAGAAATGTCAATAAACATAAAGGCGGAGAGTTGATGGAAGATTTGAACTGATTGACAAGGAAGAAAGTTTTCCCTATAGAAAGTTTATATGCTATGTACAATATTTCACTCACTACTCTGCAGTTAAACATGGCAGAATTCTGTCAATGCAACATTAGATGATAAAAGTGATCATGTAAAATCAGTAACAAGCATCATTCTGTGACAAAAGGTGGACACAATCACTATAGAGGCTGAATTCATATGACCAGGGGCGCAACTAGACTCTCAGTACAGAGGGGGCAGAGCATTCTTTAGGGGCCCCTCTGACAGTCATTTGAAATGAATCGCTATAAAAGAGCTGATATTCTTTACGGTCACATCCATAAACACTAATTGTCACTTATTGTGTATTTAACGTTTTGGGGAGGTGCACGTCAGGGTTCTGCGTAGAATACACGTCTACACTTAGGCGTATCCACTATGGGCTGTCTCAGGAGGTAGAGAGGACTGTGCACTGACCAGAGGGTCGTGGTTCAATCCCTGGCTCCTCCAGTGCTTTCCGAAGAGTCCATTGGCAAGATACTGAGCCCCAAATTGCTCCTGCCAACATTGTATGGATGGTGTGCAATAAAAAAAGTGCTTCATAAATGAATGTATGCATGAATACCTCTAAAGAGCTTTGAGTGTTGATAAGACTGTAGAAATACAGACAATTTATGGTTTACTTTTGCGGTCAAGCCAAAAAGTAGGGGCCTCTAGTGAGTGTAGGATCTGCTCCTGCAGTCGCTATACGCTTACAGATACCACTCACTGTAGCTGCACAACTGCAGGCTGATCAAAAAACTAAATCTGAGAAGAAAGTAACAAGTACAGAAGAAAAAAAAATAGCAGTCAAGAGAACCAAGAGATCATGCTGTGTCTGCATTTACTGCACACCCCAAAATCATGTGGTCCTGGTTATTGCTGCAAAAATAACAACCAAATCTGCTGGTGTACACACAGACAATCATCTACAATCTGAGCACTGGCATGTTTAAATAAGCGTCTGATGCCACATTCCATTCATGTTTTGAAAGAAAGCAGTGCCCGCTTTAAACGATGGGGTCATACATACTTCCTGGAGTGCTGTGTGTGTAATGTATGCAGCCAGGGCAATGGTACTATTAGTAGTATGTGTGTGGATATCTGTACCACACCTGTGTAAGATCATGCGTCACAGAGTGTGTGTGTGTGTGTGGGGGTGGGTGTGTGGGTGTGTGTAGGTGGGTGTGTGCAAAGGGAGGGGCTAAGGGGAGGGTTTACTCCTCACGCCTGCTTGTGACAGTGATAGTAATACCTGCTGACATCCTTTCTTCCCTCTATCCCTCTTTCCCTCTCACCTCATCCCTCCATCCCCAGGGGTCTTTCCGAGCTGTTTTGGGAGTTGAAATCTGTTGACTCTTTCCCTACCAGCCGCTCCTCAACGCATTCTCCATCCCTCACTCCCTCCCTCCACTGCAGGTCTAATGCTTTTACCATCTCTGGGGGCCGACTAGAAAAAGAAGCAGGCATGGAGTGTGTGTATTCATATGTGGTGTGTGTGTGCTCTAAAAAAAAGCTGAGAAGAGTGTGTTTCACATCATTGGGGGATGTGCTGCCATACATCTGGGAGGCAATTGCCAAAATAATATTAGTTTTTTTTGTTCCACCAAGACTCCAGAAATCATACAGCAGATTCGAAAGACCTACATGGTGAAACATTTGTCATGTCTGGGAATCAAAAAGTACGGGATAAAAGGGTTTTTTTAGGAACAGGAAGCTGAGAACTAGAAGCTCTGTATGTTACAGCAATGAGAAGGTCATACTGATAAGCAGAATTGTTTATACAAGAAAAAAGGTGCAATACACTGAGGTAGACTCCCTCTAAACACACATATGCCCACACCCCTTTCAGTATTTTATCAAAATGTTTCTTGGAGATTAAGTGTAGAGGAGCTGCACTTTTCTCTCCGGTTTGTAAGAACATCAAGTTCTGACATATGGCTTCTGGATTCACACACTTAAGACAAACTGTACTGCAGCTTGTACATGGCATGGACAATATAGATCCATTTAAAATGGAGACAACAGGAGACATCTTTAGGCATTAGTAAATAAAAGAGTGACTTACAAATGTCAAACATTAGTAAATATGCAGCGTATTCCCTTAACTCTAGAGAATTGCTCCATTTCCTTCTGTGAGTGGATTTGAGTGATTAAATTTAAAAGCTTGAGTACCTGCATATCCTCCATCATATCTTTTTCCATGGCAGGATTATGAAGGTACGTCATGCACATTTATAATATTTCTTCAGGTTTTAAGAAATGTCACTTAAAATCACATCTCTTTAGTTTCGTACAAGACACTATGTGACATGAACAATTACCTAAAAAGAACAGTGGAGCCGACTGAGTCTTAGGTTTGATCCAGAGACAAACTGCACTCACTTGAAGTGGAAATTAAACACTTGACAAACATGGACATGTAGGTTTGTATTGCTCTCATCCTACTGATCTAACTGGGTCCATCTACTGCACATGAGATGCACTATACCAAGGTCTGATGCTTTCTAGATTTTTAAAGATTTATGGGTTTTCTTTAATAAAAACAAAATAGTTGTTCAAATCGAGCACCAACACCTAGATGAACACACACGGCATTCCTAAGAGCGCCCTCTCGACAACTGATGACAACAAGAGTCATCAAGTCAGAGGAAAACAATCATTGCACAAAATTCTGCTGAAGTTCTTATCACATCAGGAAATAAAACTGCAGAAACTGTTTTACAGTGAACATTATTCCTGAGAAGACAGAGGCAATTCAAGAAAAGAACTTTGAGGTGACTGTCCTTAAGCACCTTTGAGGACTTTGAGCTATGATGGCAAACACGTCTCAGTGTCCTCCTGGCAGCGAGGACCTTGTACGGTACAATAATCCAGGGTTCTGCTATACGTCCTTTTGCTCTGTCTGGGTCAATACTAATTCAATTTCTGTCACAGGAAATTCCCTGGTCGCCTCTTGGCAAGATTTCTGAGCCGAGAGGAAGAGCATTGTGTGAGCTCTTTATGTACGTGAGAGTGTCTGTCTGTCTGTGGCTAAAATGCACATGTTGGCTCAACAACAAGCAGACAGTGTTGTTTTGGTCAAGCTCGTGTTGACAGCGTTTCCCACATTTTCAGTTCATATCTTCTCACGCACACACAGTTTAATTGCTGTTTTGTGTGTCAGAGAAATACACAGTTGGCCTGACACCTACAACAATGCCAGCTCATTGTTGTGCCATGGACGGACGCATGAATGGATGGATGAATGAATGCGCTCCCAGCCGGCGCTCACCAACGGCCCTTAACCACCATAACCTCTTCCCACATGTACGGCAGCACAGCAGCCATTTTGTGCCAAAGCCCTGCCTGTGCCGTGCCAGCCCGAGCTGCAGACGATGTCGAACCTCATTTCATTCCACAGCTGTTCCACCTCACTTGGAGACATTCATACAATGCAACTTATTACAGCTTAATGCAGCCTAATATTGATGTATGTGTGTACACAGAGAGACAGCGCAGCGTGGGGTGAGAAATTGGGAAAGAGATGGGCCCATATGCAGTCTGGCGATAATGCGAGAAGCCGGCGATAATATCTGGGTGTTAAATTGGTATCGATTTACTAAATATCCTGACCAGGAGGAGAGAGCGGCCGTCCTTTCATGCCTGTACACCATGTCTACTGCGACGGCTCCAAGCTGCACTGTGACTATCTGATCCATTTTAATACAGACGTCCAGGCCTCTGCCCAAACCTCATTTTCTAGACCGTGCGCTTATGTCTTCCTGTGTGTGTGTGTGTGTGAATGTATTTGGCTTTCAATTCAATTGCAAAGCTTTTCTACATATACATATTAAAAAAAAGCAGGAAGCAGTGTCAGTTACTCGTAACCCATTTCTGTGTAGTTTCTCTGGAAATTATTCTTAAAATGAGCCCATGTGACACTATAGAGCAAAAGGAACAGTTGCACAATACTCTATCAGCACGCCGCACCTTCAAAAAACCAAGCATCCAAAGGCAATAACATGCCTGTTCCCTCCAACACTTTAGTCACACCTAAATTACACTAGCAAGTGGAAACAAAACAATGACCTATTTAGTCGAGAGGACGGCACAGTGGTTGGTAAATGTTCCCATAGCTGCACACCGCTGGCCGGAAGTGAGGACTTGCATTACTTTCTGCAAGTTGTAAGAAAGTAGTAGAAACAATAAAGAAAGTATTTGAATAGAGCCGGGTAACCTGCTACTTTTTTAGGCTTTGTTTTTTCCAGAACCCTGGAAACATGGAAACAAAGACTTTCCTTTTATGCAAAATATAAACCTAAGACACACACACACACACACACACACACACACACACACACACACACACACACACACACACACACACACACACACACACACACACACACACACACACACACACACACACACACACACACACACACACACACACCATTGTTCCACTGAAGCAAACTTCAGCAGACAACAATGCCACCGAATGTCAATTCACAGGCATACAAATCACTAAAATCACTGCCCCGCATTGTTTTCCGACAGAGATGAAGAAGCTGAAGTGTACACAAACTTAACTCATCCGCAGTTTACCTCCAGATAATACGCTCAATACCACCGACAAACAGAGAAAGCACATTTATGCATCTAACGCGGACCACGGCTGAGACAATAAGCATTGACACAGGAAGACAGAAGGGGGGGGGGGGGGGGGGGGGGGGGGAGAGAGAGAGAGAGAGAGAGAGAGAGAGAGAGAGAGAGAGACTGATACAGCCTGATGACAGATGAGTAGAGAGAGAACCTGTGAGAGATAGAGAGGGGGGGGGGCTGCTTTGTTAGCAGCACAGGGAATAAAGTGGTAATTACCTCACTGTGGGTTTGTTGATTATAGTTCAGCCAGGTTCTCCATGTTAATCATTTACCAGGGGAAGACGGAGATTAGTATAGAAACAGACACAGAGAGAAGAGATAGCAGCCACTGCGAGAAACACACTCATTTGCATGCACACACACGACAGAGCAGAAATAGACACAGTCAGACCTGTGGGTGCAAAATTAATAAAAAAGAGACAAAATTAAAACAGAAATCAGTCTTAATGTGCCATCATCTCCCCTGACAAGACACAATTACGAGCAGTGTCTGATTTCACTTTACTGTATACTCGGGGTGTCTGCTTGCACAAGCCCACATGCCGGATGTGTGCGTGCATGTGTCTGCATGTGTGAAGGTATGGTATGCAGAATGTGATTTACTCTGGTATTTAAACGGGATCATCGGTGAGCGTGCACGGAGAGAAATGATGCATAAACAGAGCGGAGATTACACGGACGACTTATGAGGGCTGCTTTCAATAAAGATACAGAAAACCAATACAAATATTCATCTGCCGCACGCACCGTTTAAACATGCTCCACTGGTTCCTGAGCTCGACCTCAGTCTCTGTCGGAGCGGGAGAGCGAGATAAAGACAGAGTGCAAGAATAGAGAGTGAGAGAGAGAGAGGTGGGGAGGAGGGGGTCTGATGTTTTAAAATGCTTTAAAGTCTGTGTCCAGACTTGAAGAGTGAGTTCAAGTACAAGCAACAGGGGATACATGTTCAGAAACATTGGTTATAATATTCCTACTGTGCACGTATGGTAAAATACTGTTATCTCCAGTTAAAACCCCCCAAATCCACTACTCTGGAAAGAAAGACAGACATTGGGAGATGAGAACACAAAGATTTGGAGATTCAAGTTTGAGCAGCGATCCAGGGAAACTGTTGTAACAAGCTCAACTCCTGCCATGACGGATAAAAACAAAAAGGTAAAGGTGTCGAGGAGCCAAGAACAAGGGTCAATCAGAGGACAGAGAAATGGAGAAGCTTATTGAAGGCTCAGGTATGAGTGATATTTATTCTTGTTAAATCTAAAAGGCAGCTCGTATGCAAAGTTTCTCTGAGTAAACTTCCTGACACATTCGGAGTAAATCTATGAGGATGGATGTGGCACAGGACGCAGACACTGTTGAATCAGCGAGTCGGCTGCTCGACCTACTCGCTCCAATAGGTTTCAAAGCACACACGAGGGGGCTGAATACACCAGTAAACCAAGCTGAGGTAAGCTGAGGTTATGATATTTTACTAACCTTTAACTGCTCTAGGAAGTAAAAAAGAATTTCTCATCTAATAAGGATCTATTGCTCAGAGAGAGAGAGAGAGAGAGACAGAGGGAGAGGCGCGGTTGTAAAATGAAAGCGATCATAAACTCCTTCCATAAAATCATAAAAGAGGGCAATCGAACCACTTGAGCCCCACAATGAGAGAGGCTGGGGCATCTGATTCCACGGCGCCCGCCGCTGACCCTGCAGTCAGGTCTATCACATCCATTTCAGAGCTCCATTTTTCAATCTGGAGGGTGCTAAATGTGCACCAGTTAAAGTGTTTCACTGAGCCTTTGTTACAGCCATATTAGCCATCAAAGACCAGAGCAACGAGACCCTTCAGTTTCCACTCCACTGCCCCTGCTTCATTAAAACCATAAATCTAGATGTCGAAGGAAAGGTGACGGCCAGAGAATGTCTCCTGTCACCCGTATTAAATAAGAGCCTGTTTGCTCACCAGCTACAGTTGTGTTCGATCTATACTGTATATAAACGAGCTCAAGCTCTCATGTAGCGGCGGTCGTTGCTTCTCTTCACCTGATGGCAGGAATAATTAAGGCACGATTAAACTGTTCTGCACGGTTCTTTAGCTTCTAGGTGTTGAAAGCTTAATCGCCAACATTTACAATGAGGGTTGAACCAATGAGAAGGTGCACAAAGGCCAGAACAACAACAACAACAACATCCTTTCAACATGTTCCATTAAATCTACGATGTGATTTCTTTAAACATACTTAAATTAATAGATTTTTAGGAACACAGCACTGATATTATCAACATAGTGTTGATTTACTTATTATATTATAATTATTTAGTTTACTCCATCAATGCCTGAAGGAAATATCTGGTTCTTAAGCTGGTTAAAAAAAAATATATATATATATAATACTTATTCAGTTTTAATGTCTGCAGCTTGATGCTGGCCAGGTAGCAGTTACTCAAAGAGCTGAGCGATAAAACGATATCAATAATTATCGCAATATAATTTCAAAAACAGCAATATCTCAAAAGTTCAATATATAACCATATATGGCTCATGCATTGTTCACGCAGAGTGGATGTATAGCGGTTTTTATGTTCTACTTCAGATTTATAAAATATTTTGTCATTCTCTGCCCATAAGAACAGTTGAAACCACAACCTTCACTCAGAAGTAAAAATCTGTCTTTAAACCTAAAAGAACTGATAATGTGACATTTATTGTGAAAATTATCGATATAGACTAATATTGACATTTTTCTACAGATACATTTTTGGCTATAATCACCCAGCCCCAGTTAGTCAGAGCTATTTTGCAATAAACAAACCTGACATAAAAAGTGAAACTGAGTCGGAACAGTTACGTTGGCTGTTAAATCAAAACAATGCGCTGAAAGATGATAAAGTGCTCAGTGACGCTAAGGGATTCAGCTGATCCCTCGTTTGTATAGAACTAATGATGACAGCTGCTTAAAGAAGGGAGTTATATAGTAAATAATAATGGTTTAATTTCAACTACAACATTGTGGACAAATAACCAAAAAGCCAAACGTGGTTATTTGGTTGAATAATGTGCCTTCTGCGCCCAGAGCCTGGACTCCAGCCCTGAACCAGGCCTTGCAGCCTCATGCCAACAGAGGCACAGCTCTCTCTCCTGTCCCTGTGCTCCTTCACCCTCGCCAGGCTACATTTACAGGCCTCAGGACAACCTGGCTGGCTGGCAGGCAGCTAATAGAAAATATGGTATGGGAAAATGAATGAAGCTCAACTAATCCCACCGCCAATATCCATCACTGGGCAGGAGGGAGTCGTGAGAGATAAACGGGTAAAGGAGGAGTGCAGAGCAAAAAAAATAAATAAATGAAACAGTGAGTGGGATGTAACAAGGGAGGTAATGAATGAGAGAAGAGAGGTGAGGAGAGGAGAGGAGGAAAAAGTGAGTCCTGGTGGTAAACCCAGGGGATTCTGGAGCGGTTGCAGCATCACGGCTCCACTGATAGCTTTGTGATTGGGTGGTGTTGCTGATGAGAGTGATTCTCTGCCACAGTGGGTTACCCTCCGCCGTGATGCTGATGGCATTGTGATTGTGTGGTGTTGCACTCGACTGTGTGGCCCTGCCACAGGCTGTGCGACCATTCATCCCTGAATCTCTGGGGAACAAGTAGATGCTTCCTAATCCTCGCCACACCGCATTTCTGTAGGATCCCAATTACAAGACTGGGTTTTACCCAGCTGGACACACTGGATATAACCTCAGCTGACTCTAGTACAGGAAAGTCCTGCAGATCCGACAAAAAAGCCCTTTGGGAAATTATAAATCCTGGGCTTCATACTTCTGTCACATTCCGCACAACCAGAAATGTAGAAAAAAAGACAACGCTGTGAGTGACAAAGGGGTCTTGGTGGCTATCAAGTAATGGGGACACTCATGTGAAGGAGTTTGGGGGAAATCAGGCCTTGTGGCAGGAGTTTGTAAATGTGCAGGTCAAGAGAGAGGCGGTCTGGGGACGTGTTATTCTGGGCATCAGGCCCGACTCGCCCTGCAGGCCTCCCACCTCAACCCCTCAATTAGCCAGACTGGAACACCTGGATCAGCAGGTGAGCCTGGCTCTGGCCTGTTAATGGTCCCAATAAACACACTACACACAAAAACACAAACAAACACACACACACACACACACACCCCAACATACTCACTTTAATATACACCTGTGTCCTCAGAATGTTATCTAGGGCACCATTCAGTACACTTAAGAACAAGCCCTTACTTCTGCTTTCCTTTAAGTAGCATAATCACTAAACGCCAAAAATCAGTGGGCAGGTGAAAGCCCGGGTTAGAGTGTGGCTATTATGAGCCAGAGGATCACCTGCAGGAGGACTCTCTCTCTCTCTCTCCTCAAATGAGACGAGGAGGCCCCAGAGATCAAGCTTTTTTATCTAAAAGGAGAAACATGTGGAATCACTTTTGGCTCAGGGCAGGATTTAGGAGATCAAACCTGCTCCTGCACACAAGGACGTGATCTGCTGCATAGCACAGATTCTTCACATGAGCCAGAGCCTGAGTCAGTAGCAATGATTGTGCAACAGCACGGCAGCACAAGTTCTGACCAGTTTCACGCAAAGTCGTGACACTGAACCACTTTTCTCTATTTCACTACTAATCCTTGATTCGTGGCCTGCAGCGAGAAGGAGCTCAGAGAAACTGCTCCTTTCCGGGGAGGGTTTCCTCACCTGGTGTTGGTGGAGTTCCAGTACACGACATGTCGTCTGGCCACCGCGGCTGAGATGAGGTTGAAGAGTAAAATCGTGGCTTTCCAGGTGGCCAGAGCTCCCGGTGTCAGGGAGGCCATCCTGACCGCCGCTGAGGGAGGGGAGGCCCGCGGAGAGAAGCTGTGCGCCGGGGCCTGGCTGGGAGTGGTGCGCGCCTCAGGTGAGGAGAAGAACCGAGGAGCAGCAGGAGGAGGAGGAGGAGGAGACGGAGACACCCGGTGAACAACTTCCTCTCAGCGGCTTCACTAACTCAGGAACCGGCTCCAAACTTCTGTCATCTGCTGCTGCAGCCTCGCATCATGAATACAAGTGAGTGCAGTCGCTTCTAACAGGTTTAAAGTCACAGGCTGCAGAGTTGAAGGTGTGCACCTCCACTGGGAGAAGTTCTCCAGAGTTTATCCATTATTCTGCATGATGCCCATGAGCTGAGGTTCCCACTGCAGAGTCTCGCACTGTAAAATGAGGTTTAAAGGTGAGTTTAAAGGTGAGGATGAGCTGCGCAGTGCAGCAGTGGGTCAGATTGTAAAAAGAAACTGGCAGAGACAGATTGCACAGCGCCAGGAGGGAGGGGCCTCTGAGCTGAGGGCGGTGCCAGGGGGAACTTTGGACCAATCCCTTGACATGGGTGTGGTGATGTGTGTGTGTGTGTGTGTGTGCGTGTGTGTGTTATTGTAGTGCACGGTTAAATGTTTGGGAGGTGCGCCGACTGGTGTGAGGAGACAAGTCTGTCACTGATCCAGTTATTCAGGAAAGATCAGGAAAGGCCCTCTCTGCCCTTCTTAGATCACTGGTCTGGAGCTGAGGGCTGTAAACTGATTCCATGCAACAGGCTCCAACACACAACTCACAGAGCCCTGTCAGGGACAGGACATATTCCCACTTCATCACCTCCTGCCCCTACACGTCATACTTACAGTGTAGCTCCGATAATTATTATATGGCCAAATTGTTAATTATTAATGACAGTTATACAGAAGGAATATGTTAACAACATGATAACAGAGTCCATTATACATCAGTGCGCTGGCCCTGCAAGTGCAAATCACAACAAGTCACAAAACACAATGGCAAATAAGAAAACACAACAGCAAATCACAAAACACATGGACAGCGAGTCCATCCAATCAGCGACAAGTCTTGTCAAAGGCTGCCACCTTTTCCATTAGAAGTTAATGTCGTTGTGTTTTGTTATTTGTTGTTTTTCTTATTTGCCCTTGTGTTTTTTTTCTTATTTGCTGTTATGTTCTGCACTTTAGGGCCACCGTACATTTGTAATCGTTAATGTTATACTCCCACAAACATCAGTTTAACATATTACTTGACATGTCTAAGCCTCTGTAGTCAATACGTGGATTGTTTGAGAAAGTTTTTGTACCCCTCTGTTCACTTTTGGAGGACCCCTCCTTCTAAAGGTGTGACTACCACTTCACCTCTCCCCATTTTGCTGTTGTACTCTACAGGAGAGGTACTCGACTTTTTGTTTTTATATGTTCACATTTTTGCCTCACTGTAATTGTTTACTTATTACCTTTAAGCTACTGTGTAGTATGTTGTTTAATTTATGTAGGGACTCAACTTATGTACACAAACAAAGGGGGGGATGGGAGATCTTTGCAGTTTAAATAGACCGCCAAATTGAAATGGCGTGTGTGGTGTCACATGATTAGAGCGTTGCAGCTAGAGTTGACTTCCTGAACACTGCATTCATGCTGCAACTCCTTTCATCATAACACAACACACACAGCGCTAGACACCATCGGTTACACCAACACACAAGATAATCAAACAACAGGGAAACGCAGCACCTCTGACTGTAGTCTGGAAGATCCACATTTAGTTCAGCCACACTTGGCTACATGAGGTGTGTACACATGTGTGTGTGTGTGTGTGTGTGTGTGTGTGTGTGTGTGGATAAGTATTAATTCAGTGGTTGTTGTCAACGGCCCCAGGGGAGGGTGTAGTGACAGTAATCACTACGCCTCCATGAGCGAAAGCCACTGGTGGTCCTCTCTAATTATCTTATTCTCTTAAGTGTGTGTGTGTGTGTGTGTGTGTGTGTGTGTGTGTGTGTGTGTGTGTGTGTGTGTGTGTGTGTGTGTGTGTGTGTGTGTGTGTGTGTGTGTGTGTGTGTGTGTGTGTGTGTGTGTGTGAGATAACAAACTCCGCTGTTGCACCAGCACTATCGCTCATTCAGACAAAGTCACACTGATAGCTTTGTGTTATTAACTGCTGCAACATGCACATCTGGTTATTTCCTCTCTGAAGGACCCCCACCCTCCTCTTCCTCCTCCTCCTCCTCCTCCTTCTCCTCCTCTTGCTTGCCCCATCTTTTATCCTGCTTAATGCATGAGTGTGTATGTGCGGTTCACAGTCCACACATGTGTGCGGTACTAGGACTCATTAGCTCACTTCCTGGAGGTCCCGATCATTAATTTCCCATGATGCCGCGGTGCTCCTGTGTGGCTAATTTGTCCCTGGTGTGCTAGCGCTCCCTCAGCAAACGTGGAGTAACTCCCTCTGCGGGGGGACTCGCTCGCTCTCTCATTTTGATTGATCAACGGGACCAGACAGTCGCTAACAAAGTTTGTTGGAGAGCCAGAGGTTAATAAAGCTTTGTGAAAATTCATTTTATTCTAACTTTCAATTTGGCAATGTGTTGAGAACAGTTTAAATATTCAGTGGCCCCGGAGCTAACTGTTCTGTCGCACACTATTTGAGATTGACCACTTTCCCTCCCTGACTTGGAGAAAACTGCAGAGAAAAGTGTTTTCATTTGCCTCCTGGAAGCCCCCACTGAGCGCTACAGTTAAGATGCACTAATTTAAAAGCCCGGTTTATTGCACAGCTGATGAATTCTGCACGTACTGATGGTCGTTTTAAACTAAACAGGCAGAAAAAGAAATCCCAGCAACAACTCTCCTCTCCTTGTCTTCCTCTGCCTCGAAACCTCCTCTCTCTCTCTCTCTCTCTCTCTCTCTCTCTCTCTCTCTCTCTCTCTCTCTCTCTTTCCCTTTCCTTCTTGTTTTCTCCTTAATATTAGTTTCACCTCCTGCGTGTCAGCTATTCATCATCATCAGCCCTCGTTCCAGAATCTTTTCCCTCTTTGTTCCTCACTCTCTATCCATCATCCGTGCTAATCTTTGCTCTCATTGATCCTCTCATTACTGGTCGAATATGTTTTTTTTCTTCTCTCCACCGTCTCCTGGCACATTTTATCTCAGTAAACATTCTCTGTTATAGTCACATCAGAGGAAATCTGCACTAAATTACATCACGATTTACATAAACTGTTCCTCCATAGCTTTGCGACTAAATCTGCAGGTAGTTTGAGGTTTGGTGGGAAAGGATCTGAAGGTATTAAGAGGTTATGTTTTCATAAAACCTGTCCTGTTTGTTTGTTTGTTTGTTTGTAAACAAGATGATGCAAAAACTACGAAATGGATCACCACGAAACTTGGAAGATGCAGAATGGGTGAGGAAAGAACTCATTGAATCTCAGTGTGGATCTGGATCAGGGAGCGCATCCAGGACTTTTTCTTTAACCAAAATTTTCCTTGATTTCTCAGAGAATAATTCATGGATGAAAAATCAAGCAGTAGTGGGGGACTGATATCGATGAGCGTGTGCGAGCTGGATCAGATCCAGATAAAAATCAGAATCCTGTGAATTTAAATGTGGTTTCATAAGGGGACTGCAGCGGCTTGGTGGAGGTATGAAATCTTTCAGTTTATAAATTGAATAAGTTATAATACAACTATTTTTCCTTCCTTCCTCGAGGCTGTGTGGGTATAATCTCTCCTGAAATGACCCAAACTGTTGAAACGTTGGCAGACGATTGCATGTTCATGAGACAGCCTCATACTGTAAGAGCCTGACTGTGAAAAAGAAGGATTTTTAGATCCATTAAAAACAACTCTGTATTGATTCAATCCAGTTTTCTGTAACATGTTGAAAGGAAGAATTGATTTCTGTCACTAATCTATATTTTATATCTATTGTTTGTGTTATGGGATGAAGGAAGTATCTGGTCGGCACGTGCACAGGTTACAAATTAAGGGAACAGGCTTTATGAGGTGTAAGGGCCACCTAAACAATAATATATCCAGTATCTCCAACATGAAGGTTCTATTGCATCAGTGTCTGACCCATTATTTAATATTGGGAACCAACGGAATGTTTTCCTGCTGTTTCCTCCTCTCCCCTCTCCACTCCACTCCACTCCTCTCATCACTTCTTCTCCTCTCCATTGCTTTTGTACAGTAGTGTCAGTAGCCTCTTAATCCTGTTATCTCCACATATACAGGCCGACACCGAGCCACTCGCCAGAGCTGTAATCAACTCTTGTACACTCACACACACAAACACACACACAGACAGCACGAACACACACACACTCCTCTAGTTATGTCACTTTTTGAAACACACACACACACACTGGGACTGGCCCCGTTCTCCATTTACTCTGTAATCCTGCTATTTGTGGTCTCTTACTATTTTGATCGGCCATATGCCTGCATGTTTCACAACCACACACACACACACACACACACACACACATATCTTGGCCTGTCTATCACTCCTCATCTGAGCGCTGCTTCCTCCCGTAACACATCTCGTCTTTGCGTGTCACTCATCCCTCTCACTCACTTTTACTCCGTTCCACATGCTCTCGTTCATCTGTTCACATCCGTCCGTTTCTCTCTCTGCAACATTAAGATCCATCTGGACCTAATCAGATCAGTCAGGATTAACTTGTTTTTTCCATCCACAATGTTTTTTTTATGAACAGACATTAACAAAATTAGTCCCTATTCACAACTTTCTCCTCCACTTTATGTTTGTCATTGTGCTCTTTCTGGAGCCTGCTCTCCTCCCCTGCTTTTCTTCTGCACGCCTCCTACATGAGGTCGTCACTTTACTTGTATGAGTTTCTCATTCTCACCTTTTCCCTTTTGTAGAAGTACACTGTGTGCAGCTCTTTTCTTGTGTGTGTACCTCCAGCTCTTTTTTTTCCTCCCCCTCTCTCTCGCTGCGTCTCACTTCCGTAATTACAGCTCTGGACTCAAGCAGTGATGGTAAATGCTTTTCTATTCCCCTCTCTCCATCACTCTCCTGCAATCTCCATCGCTCTCTCTTTCTCACCAAGCAAATTACATCTTGGTTACTATAGAGACGTGTTTATTGAATGCTTTTTGCCACTCTTTCATGCTTCCCCCTGAAGCCCCCTTTGCCTTCCCCGCACTCTTTTTTTTTTTCCTCAGCTCCACCTGTCTTTCGTTGTTTACTCTTCTCTCACACCCTTGTGTATCGATGGTCATCTTCTTCATTTCATTTCTCTCTTTTGTCATCTGCAGCGTCACTTCCCCTTCTTTTGGTGAATAATAGTTGCTACTTGCAAAGAAAGAGATGAAGATTGAGTATGTTGGATAAATTTTCAATGCAGTAGTTGGGGCTATTGTTGTCACCATGTACTGCATTTGAGCAGATAAACAAGGCATGGTGTCTTATTGTACTCGTATGCCATGTGCTTTCCATTATTATTGACTGTGCAAGTGGCCCCGACTGAATACAACAATCAGTGATGCGAGCAGTCAGATCTCCTCTTACTCCTCATCATCACAGATACAGTCTCCAATCTGCTTTTTGTATTTCTCCACAGGTAATTCTCTTTTCACTGCTTGTTCGTTCTCCCTTTTCAAAGCAGCTCATTCTCTCTATGTTCTCTTGCAATATATGTTCAATACAGGTGGAAATCCAGTTTGTCTAATGGAAATATGTCCATTAAACTGCCAGCAAGCTGTACCGGAGGCTTCCCACAAATGCTTGCACAGTTTCTGTTCTTGGCAGTCTGACAGCTACCTTAAGTCAGAATATTTAACTGTCAGGGTAAAGGTTAAAAATGAGTGAGGGAGTAGCACGAGTAGAAAAGGGGTCTTAAGTGGAATGACTAAGTAATACTAATGATATTTTACCAAAGGGCTCCTACATTAGTCACAATTAGCCACTGGTCGTATACCAGACCAGGTGAAGAGAAAGATTGTGCAATAACATCTTTGTAAAATGACTTCAAGGACCAGAATCAGAATCAACTTTTACTGCCCAAGAATATTGTGACATAAAAAGAACTTGACCTTCAGCAT
This sequence comes from Verasper variegatus, assembly GCA_026259375.1. NCBI lineage: Eukaryota > Metazoa > Chordata > Actinopteri > Pleuronectiformes > Pleuronectidae > Verasper > Verasper variegatus. Next base: position 15,083,784 of record CM048048.1, read on the forward strand.
ATTCATTCACTGTGCAGAACAAATTCATATATAAGGATAAACCTATAAAAGCAAAGCAAACAACAAACCCAAAGAGAAATGTGTGGCTATTATTTTGAAGCCACTCTGTCATATGATGGTAACTGACCCATCTTCCAACTCCACAAGCTGATGAAGACTAAACACGTTCAGGACAAAGACACTTCAGTTACTTTTTTTTACCCACTTTCCAGAGAAATATTTTACATCTGAACAAACGTATTGTGTTTGTATACGAGTTTAACTGTTACAGAAAACAGTCAATTAATCGGGTATCCTTGAGTTTACACAGGTTTGCAGTCTGGTTGACAAGTGGGGCAACAATGCATATAGGTCAGGGTTTGATACTCAGAGTTGTATATGTACTTTTATTGACAGAATATGTTCAGCATACAACATAAGGCCTGTAGATACTATCTTCACAATATCAGTATGAAATTCACTATAGTATTACAAATAACTATGGCTCAGTCACTAATCATACACTGTATATAAAGATGGACGACATGACAGCGCCACAAAAGCGAAGCCCAAAGTGTCTGATGACGGAGAGCAAGTGAGTCAGCATGCACGATACCAGCAGGTTGAACCTGAGGCAGCTAAATGGAATTCAGCCATCATACATTTCATTATTTACACTTATGGTTTTCCTTCCTTCCGGGAAAAGGATATTATTGCACTGTTGACTCTTTTATGCTCATATTAATAGAGACACTTTTCATATTCCTCCATGGGAAGTATCAAAAAGTATATTTAAATATTTGTACCTTAACTCAACTGTTATCTTTCCACTTGTATCACAAAATGTCAAGTGGTATCCACTTCTCCTCTTCATCATATATCCCTCTCATGCTCTGTTTCTATATAGTTCCACTTTCCTCCCAGTCACCTACTTTCTGTCTCCCCTGTCCTCCCCCTCCTGTCCTCTCACAGCGTTTGTGGATGATTAGTAGAGTCAGATGGAAGCAAGATGAGGACACGCGGCCCGCTCTGCATATTCATCTGTCCTTCTGTTCCCTCCATTCACCAGGGCCCGCTCGCTGCAGTCACTTTCTCTCTGCCTCTCTGTCCGCGTTCTCTCCATCCTGTCTGCGTGCCAGCCAACAGTCATCCTCTGCCCCGAACACCTCCACAATTTATCCTCCCCTCTCCCTCTCTGTCCCAACTGCTGCGTCGCATCTCCCTCCACTCCCCCTCTCCGCCCCAGATGGACCAAGTGAACTCTCTGTAGCAAAATTAACTTTGAGATGAACGAGGCTATGGGTTTTTGCACATGCAGCGTGATGTTCTGCCAAAAAGTGCACTGAAGGTTATGTCTTGATGTATTTACTGCCAAGACACTTCGCTGTTGTGACTCGCAGCGTCTTCAGTTCATGCTCTGGCGTCTCAGAACAATTCTGTTCCGTGCCAACAACAAATTTCCATTTAAATATAGTCAAAGAGGAGTAGTGTCAAAAACTAAGGGTCTGTCCTGTTACAACACATTCAGGTTTGAACCCCATCAAAGTTCCTGCTCAGTCATGTGGCTCCGAATGAAAGAGAACAGAAAGTAAAAGAATATCCGTCTTTTTTTAGATGCATGTGTCCTTTAGACAGGAGAGGCCAACAGACACAAGCCCAGATGTGTCTTTTTGTGTGTTTTATAAATGCGTGCTTTAGATATCAATACAGAGAAGCCAAAATGGTGACAGTGACACCTTGATGTAAAGTCATAATATCTACATTTAAGCGGTTCCAAGCTTGTAGGAAAATCAAAGCTGACAGACGCAAGGGCCACACAAAGAAACCTACATTTGTGTTTTTCTTTCAACCTCTGTGCAGTCACTCATTTCGTGCTCGTAGCTTTATTCACTGAGAGCAGTTGTTTGTGTCTTTGTGTCTGTAATCTCTGACTGTCAGTGTGTGTTTTTGTGGGCAGTGATCTGATGGGGGATTTGGCAGACATGCTCATGTGGTAGGAACTAAAAGCAAGTTAATTGTTCCCTTAGGAAACATTGAAACAGGCCGGACCACTTCAAATTATAGGCTGTAGATAAAAATGCAGGGCTTTTTTTTCTCTCTCCCCCTGTCAATGACTCTTTTCCCATCAACAATTTTTCCTTTAAATTATTACTGCGGAATTGTGTGTGTGTGTGTGTGTGTGTGTGTGTGTGTGTGTGTGTGTGTGTGTGTGTGTGTGTGTGTGTGTGTGTGTGTGTGTGTGTGTGTGTGTGTGTGTGTGTGTGTGTGTGTGTGTGTGTGTGTGTGTGTGTGTGTGTGTGTGTGTTAATGTGCGACTGTGGATCAGTGTGTCATTAAAACGCCTCCTCTCTGCTGTTCTTACATCACAACATTTGACAGCTGTACAATGAATACCTGCGAACATTTAATTAGATGGGGAAACGCACACGTGTTTTCCAAAAATCCCACTTTATGCCCTGTAATTAACTCTACACACACTTTAACTTAATTTATCTTGTAACAGAACAAACAGTGTTCCCAGCCTATAGCTAAGACTATACAATTACCCTGATCACATAGATTCACCTCTGATGCACACACGCAGAAAGCAAAATGAAGGAGGGGATCAAGATTCTGTTGACAGGTTTCCCAGCGCCCACGTGTCGATACGGCTGCTGCTGCTTTGTGATTTGAATTATTAATCGCTAGTTATTGTTTTATTGCTTGAGGATGTGGATTCTCAGACTGTGTCTGCTGTGCCGCTCTTCCCCTCATCAGAAGATGGGTGAAAGTGATATCTTCTAATGATTACCCTCTCGCCCCCCCCCCCTCTCCCTCGCTGTCTTTCAGTAAATGAGGGAAAGTGATATGGTTCTCTAATGACCAATGTGAATAATCGCCATCTAAATAAAGGCCCCGTTTGGTGCTAGAAACCTCCCAGTCCGTCTCTCACTATCTCTGCCTCACTCATCCTCTCTTTTACTCTCCACCGGCCCAGTAGCTACTTTTCCATCCTCGTCTTCCTCTCTCTCTGTTGATTTCCACATCTCTAACTCTGCTTTTTTATCACTGTGCATCCCTCTTTCATCACTGAACCTGTAAGTTAAAGTAGGTAAAGTCTTTTTTCTCCCATGATTCCCTCTTCCTCAAACAGACCATCTGGCTGTTTTGTACGTGCTTGTCGGGTTTCTCATCCTCGGTCCATTACAAGCTGCCGGGTGCATGTGGATATGTATATTTTTCTCTCCACAGATCAGAGATCCATTTTGGCTGCACATTTAGCTGTTACATCCTCGCTATCCTGAACGTTGAGACGAACCTAAAGACATGAAAGAGCAGGAGAGTACGGCGGAGACAAGCACTAGAGAAAAGCCTCACTGTCTGTCCACACGTTTATTTTGTGCTTACGAAAGTTCTTCTTCTCGCACATTCTCCCTCTCTCTGCGTTCGGCGTGAGGAGGAGCTGAGTTATTAAAACGCCAACCTTTCCAACTAGAGGCAATAAATCAAACTAAATATCCAGGGGAGAGAGAGAGGGAGAAAGAGAGGAGAGAGACAGAAAAGGAGAGAGAGAGAGAACGTGGAAATGAAAAATAGGAAATGTATAAGTCGAGGAGTGGGATTTGACGAGCAGAAGGCTTGGGAGAAAGGGAGAGGAGACGCAATATTATAAATTGATGTAAGGGATGAGAGGAAAGTAGAGAGGAAAATAATGAGTCTCATCCGGGCGGTCTGAAGCCTGACCTCGACTCATCCACTTTGATTACAGGCAGACAGGCCGGCCAATCAGGGTTAATTCACCGTCACTCATCAGTCAGTCACTGGGTGACTCACTGTCAAGGCCAAGGTAAATATTTTTACAGGTTGTGGCCAATAGGACTTCAGCTCCAAATACTGTGAAGGGTGGAGTCGAAGAGTTGATGAAAGAGTGGATGTTAAAAAACTGTGGGAGGTGTCAGATGTGATGACGATGATGATGATGGTGGTGGTGGTGGTGATGATGATGAGATTATTATTACACAGACTCTGCATAACCCTCCAATCTGGTGTTTTCAGTATCCATGCTCTGAGTTCTGTGTAGACCTACATGTGTCACTTGTTGACGTACAAACTCGTACAAATTATATTTATTTATCATAATCTCAGGACTTGCAGCAACGAATGGTAGAAATGTAGGTTCTTGATGCAGGGTTCTCCACTGCAGCGTGCATGAAGAGGTGAGAGAAAACTTCGTCACCAAAATAAAAGTAAATACAAAGAGTCTGACTCATTCTCAACCCACAACAAAATCCAATATTGCCTCGAGGGAGGAAGTGACCTTGTCATTGAATCAGCAAAAAAATAAATACATATCTGCCACTTCTTTTTGATTTTTAAACTTTCATCGACACATTTTATGCACACGCAAATTCGCTCATAACAACACTGACTTTGGTGCAGAAGGGTTTTGACTCCTGGTCAGGGTGTGGCTACTCACCGGCTCAGACATCGCCCGGGTCAACAAGGTGTGTGCGAGTTGTTGGGGAACCATGGCAACCTCATGAGAAGAACTACTATGCACCAGGGCTGAAAACATGGACTTGATGGGATGCTACTCTATATATATAAAAATCTGCCTCTTATTCTGGATTTTTTTATTTCAGCAACAATTGTTATGGGTGCATAACAAACATGATATGTATCTATTTTTTGGGATCTATTGTTTAATCAAAAAAATAGGTAAAAAAATATTTGTAAAGCACTTTGGTTGACCAAGTTGTTTTAAATGTGCTATATAGATAAAGTTGGCATTGACATTAATTAATAATATTAGTTCCATCTCAATTTTAAGGACTATACAATGATTAATATACCACCTAGTGTACAATGGTTGTCTTTACATACATTTCAAATCAAATTCTCCTCAGTGCACATTCTTAACCTTGTACGACACTTTGTGGCAATAATTGACTTAATCAATGCCGATCGTGGCCATAAAGCGACTCTGTGTGTGAGACGGGCAGTGCAGAGGAGACAGGGGAGGCAGTTTGAGCGTGACATTGAGAGGGCTCCGAGGTTAAGTGGTTAAATGGTTTAGACCCTCTTAAGTGGCTGTTTTTTCTTCCCTCCTTCATCCCAGGCTCCCTTCCTCTACCCCATTCGTCTTTAAATGCCTAATGTGAGAAGAGAGACATCAATCATAACTCAGAGACACACAAATACACAGTGAAAAGCGCACACACGTACTCATTATTCCCTTCCACGTGCTGTATATTCTGTAGTTTTCACATATGGACACTGTGCTTGTGTGTGCACTTTTAAGAGATTCAGGAGACTTGCAGGGTAATAGAGAGATTCGGGGAGCGTGAAAGAGAGATGGAGCAATAACACCGTTGATTTCTCTCCTCCATCTTTTCCCCCACTGGACCATGAGATGGGCTCAGTTTCACCACGTGCATTTCAAGAAGAAAGCAATTGTTATTTGCCCAATCGGAGAGTAATTATGTAATATTTAACAAGCATCCACGGAGGGCCGTGTTTTAAAAGTAGTATTTTATTTGTTTTTACAGTGACGATCTGACTTGATAATATAACAAAACAGAGTTTAGGGATCACCCAGCTGAGAACTAATTTAAGGCACAGTTGTAAAGTGATCCAAACAGTGTATCATGGATGGAGCCAAGACTCTGATGCAAGGGAAACTTCTGACAAGGACTCACAGATTTGACAGTTTGTCTCCTTTGCTAAAAAAAAAATGATTCCTTCTCCTAACTTGTACCTGATATATGATCATTGTGACGATTAAATGATCTGAAATACTGTCTTAAGTTGAACGAAACACTCAATTCGGTGACTAATCAAAGGTATATCAATACAAATTAAACCACCTGTACCTATAAACTATTGTAAACTCAAAGAGAAATGTTATTATGCATCTTTTTCAGTCAGTAAAAAGGAGTAATCAGTATTTTTGAAATACAGAGAAATTCAAATGCTTATTTTCCCCATTTTTTTTTTTTCTGTGAACGTTTCTTGCCCTTAGTTTCAACTCCAAGGGTTTGAGGCGGGAGTTGACCCTTTCGAAATGGATTTAAAAGACAGTGGCATCATCCTGTTGTTGTAAGAGGGAGGAGAGAAAGAAACAGAGTGCATGAAAACAAGATGATGAATAATGGAGAAGCAAACCGAGATCATTTGGAGGGAACATTAGCTCGAGACTGCGCGCTTAGGCTATTGTTTGGTGTACTGTCGATTCGTGAGCTTGTATTTTCTGCCTATTCCAAAGCAAAATCCCACAGTTTGATTCAATATTTTCAGAATCTCAATTTACTTGTTAGCCTCCAAAGTTACATTTTACCACATGTATATCTGTATGTATATTCTGTCCTCATCATAAACATATTTCAGTCTTCACGGTCAAGGATCTGAAACATGTGGGGAAGCACCATATATAAATACATGGATTTACATTAAGTATGGACTTAGTTCTGCTCTGTACTTCAGCACACACACACTGCCCTGTCACACACAGAAGGTAGCTGCCACGATACGCTGCTACTAATTGAATCACGTATTACATTTCCTGCAGGATTAGTTTAGCCTGAGAGAGTGGTGAAAGCATGGTCTGTAAGACAGTTGGTGTTTGTGCATCTGTGCGTATTTATTCATTGGCATGGAGAACCTACATATCAATTATTCATTTTGCGCGCTGCTCAATCAAATACTCAAGAATCCATTTCTGCCTCTCTCCCTCTCACCTGCAGGGATTACAGGAGGTGCAGTGATGGGACACACCACGGTGCGTTTCACAGTAAATTTGCATGCTGCCGTTGTGCTGGCCAGGAGGAATTATCAATGTACCACAGTGGTTACTGATGACAAGGTGATGCTCAGGGTGCAGGTCTTACTGGGTGATGTGCTATTGCAAAAGACGCCTTGCTGACTGTGGACAGTTGGAGAAATGCTTGACTCCGAGTCGGAGGCATATGAATCATGAAGTAAATAGCCTTAAAGGGCATAGAAACAAGGAATTATGGAATTATGGAGCAATAATGTAAGTGAGGTGAGGTGAAGATTTGAGATCCACCCATTACAGCAAGGTTTTAGTTTTACAACATGATCTGTTGCAGTGATTGGGCCTTCAGATGGGAACAATGTCCTAAAACTGTAATTCACATTTAACATCACACTAATGCAAATGTGGCTTTTAGAAACAAGACTAATAATCTGCCGCTATGCTAGCGGCTTTTGTAATTAGGCACAGTGGTGCTTTGAGCTAAAATCTCACAGCAGAATGCAAATAACAGCGTTACCCTACTCATGTTTCGCGGGTTTGTTTAACATGTTCACAATTAGCATGCTAACACCCGCTAATTAGCACTAATGAGTACAACCAAGGCTGATGGGAATGCTCTTATTTGCATTCTTAGTTTTGTTCATAAACCCGATGATGGCGCTAGTTATCTGTAAGGTCAGAGGATTCAAGTTATTACAAATCATCATCTGGGAACTGCTAATGTCTGCAGCAAATTTTAGTAAGAGTAATCCATCTGTCAAAAAAGCTAAAATGGCGACCCTGTGGTGGCGCTAGAGGAAAAGTGGGGCTCACCAGAGTAAGTAGGCTTCATCATCTGGGAACCATGGAAGTCAACACAGAATTTGATGACAATCCATCCAATGGCTGTTGAGATATTTAAAGTGGCGGATCAGCAGTCTTTCATAGCACTAACATGGCTGGAAAACTATTATGTATGATGATGTACTGCAGTGAATTTCCCCAGTGTGGGATCAATAAAGTTTATTTTGCCTCATGAATATAACATTTGGCTTGTATTACGTCACAGCGCCACAGGTTTCACACTGCTGCTCTTTCCTCACCAGTCTACATGGATAATCTGTGTGCAGGTGTTTTGTGTTAAAGGTGTACCTGCTACATTGCCATGCCATGGGTGTTCATAGGAGTCGCCTGGACATGATGGTCAGGTGGACAGCAGCTTGTTAGTAGGCTCAAGCCACGAGCGCGCTGTGACCTTTGACACGAGACGGTTGGTAGTCCTCCTGTCTGTCTCCCCCACGTCTGTCTGTGACCCTGAAGCAAGACTGCTCCTACAAAGTCCAGGTCTGGGTCTGAGGTCAGGGAGCGAGAAGTAAATAATAAATGTTCACTCAGGGAGCCCCGAAGAAAAGAAACAAGGTTGCTGAACAACATTTTACAATATTTATATTTGGTCGTGCTATGTTGACTGGTATTAGCACAGCACTGCTATTCGCTAAACAAATAATAACTTTAGTAAAACACCAAAAAGCTTCTCTGGCTCCAATTCAGATCCCTTGTTGAGTCATGACAGCATGATGCTGAATAACGTGAGTGTGTGTTTGTGTCTTTCCCTCTACTCGATATAATGAGATCTTCATACATACAAATCACCAGCAGCAGCATGTCACTGTGGACTCTGCTCTATGGGACAATGCAGCAAAATCACACAGATATTTGGTTTTGCTTGTTGTTATTTCGTGTGTGTGTGTGTGCGTGTGCGTGTGTGTGTGTGTGCGTGTGTGTGTGTGCGTGTGTGCGTGTGTGTGTGTGTGTGTGTGCGTGCGTGCGTGCGCGCGGGGCAGAGTTTGACAATACAAGGAGGTCAGCTGAAGGAGGTCGCAATGTCACAACTTTAGAAGGTCAGTCATGATCTCGTCTGCAACTTACACATTTAATATTGAAACTTGAAACCTTCAGTGCACACATTAAACATTGAGAATGGACTTTAATATTTCCATCCATTATCTATACTGCTTATCCTTTAAGGATTAGACTTGCATCAGACGGGCAATTAGTATTTTTAGGTCTTAAAGTGTGCCTGGATAGGATCTTTGAAATCGATCGTCTGTGACAAGATCATAGGGAGAGAAGAAAGAACAACATTTTGGAAAATAAATACTTTTGGCTTGGAACCTGTTTCTGCATTTTATTCCTCGACTGTTTCTCAGCTCCAAAATGTATTATATGGCGAAAAAAAGTGTGTGAATAAATTGTGATAAAAATAGGTTTAATATAATCAGACACCTCAACTGAAAAACTGACAAGAGGTGAAAATGTGAAACGTGTTTTGATAACATAGAAATAAGTTAAATAAATGATCATTGTGATGGATTACTGCAAGTGAAATGTCTATAAGTTGATTTCTTTATACAATATGGAAATTGTTTACTAAATACTGGAACCCACAGCTCCGTGAGAGGAAGCAACTCGGTGTGAGCACGTACGTGATTCAAAGCAAATGTGCAGATAATCGTCTAGAACATGTAAAGTCTGTAAATACTCAACTCATTTAAGTACATAATTGCAATCAGTTGTATTGTGACTACATGGTGTTATATTGTGTAATCAAGTGCTAGAATAGGAGAACTGGCACGGACCACCCTGAGCTCCATCCAACCTTATCCCTCATTATTCCCCGCGGCCTCGTGAGGTGAGAGGGACGCAGGCGACTACAATGAGAGGCAGAGCTGCTACTCAGTTCGAGGAATGAGTCAGAGGAGGACAGTGAAATGATAAAGAGAGTGGTGCTAAAAAGAGAGACAAAGGGAGGGAAAGTGTGATGGGAAGAGGTAAGTGCTTTGCAGTGCTGTGTTTACTGTATGTAGGAGAAGTAAAAGAGGAGCGGCAGGACTGACAATAAAAATAGTGCTGACATAGTACATTTAATATGTGTGTGAGTGTGTGTGTGTGTGTTTGTCAGCATGTAACAGGGGGAAGTGGGAGAGGGAAATAAAAATCCTTCCTGGAGCAGTGATTAAAAAAAAAAGAAGAAGGAATGATGTGAAAACAAAGAAGAGACATCAAAGTGAAAGGAGAGAAAGAATGTCCAGAGTGATTATGATTCCAGATGTTAAATTGCACCTAACTGCTGATATATGATCAATGGAGAAAATAAAGCAGGTGGAGAGAAGAAGAAGAGTGGCAGAGGAGGAGTGGAGATGGAGGGGGCAGCGAGGAGGACCACGAGAGGAAATATGGTTGCCTCGTGAACGTAAGGGCGGCACAGAATAGAGGTGTAGAAGGAGGAAGAAAAGAGGGATGGAGGGTTGAGATGATGGATGCGCTGCTCTCATTCTGTGCCCCCTAACGAAGACTCTAATTAGTGTTTGTGTAATTCCACACTGTCTCCTCCGCCTGCTCATCTTAATTAACTACATTCATCTTCCCCTCCCTCCATCCATCGCTTTCTCTCACCCTCCTTCCCTCCCTCTCTCTCCCTCCTAAAATAACATACTGACTGTGTGAACCCCACCTGGACCAGACCTGCTTTTACTCACTCACTATCTCTCCTTCCCACCCTTCCACTCGCCTTTACTCCCCCTTCCTTTCTCTCCATCCTTTTCTTCTCAGTGCTTTCTCCTGCTATCTGATGCATCTCTCCATCTGCTTCCTCCCTTCCTGACTCACCTTGAGAAAACTCGGCAGTCCTCTTGTTTTCTCTTCTTCTTCTCTGTCTCTCTTGCAGCTCCTTGGCCGGTGCAAGAGCTCACCCACCCCTGTGAGTCTCCAGTGCTGTGCATTGTGACGCCCCATTTAGCTGCCCTGCTCATTAATTTCATCAGCGGGCTCAAGAAGTGGCAGCGACATCGCCAGAAATACATGGCGACTCCGAGTGAGTCATACATCCAAGCCAAGTGGCACCGTCCTCACACCACCACCAAAAACCACAAGCCTATAAATTCTGCAATAACTCAAAAACAATTTGAGGGCGACATGAAGACAGCAAAACAAGGAAACAAGGGACAAAAAATGCTTTCACTGAATCTGGCTCTACTTCAGCTTAAACCCTTAAACCCACCTGGATTTAGGGAGCACTTACACAAGGGTTTGAATGGCAGGCAGACGAGGAGGAGGAGGAGGAGGAGGAGAGATGGAGGGGACTGCGTGAAATGCATTTATGGATGGAGATGACGGGGCTGTTGTGTTATTGTAGCGAGCGGCGGATGGATCCCAGTACCTGCCATCATTTAGCCACACAGTCTGAAATGGCTTCCCTGCTTTCAGCCTTTCAGAGTGACAAAGGACTGCTGGGAGTCAGAGCCTCTGTCTCACAGCAAACAGACACACACACCCACACTTGCACACATGCGTACGCAAATATTCTGCACACATGAGCACCCATGCACACAAACCCAATGAGATAAGCTGCGGTAGAGGTCCCCTAACACACGCTGCTGCACAAATCAGTTGCCATTCAAAGTCAAAAAAGTAAATTTCATTTGTATATGTGTGTGTCTGTCTGT
>CM048048.1:15745000-15825000 GCA_026259375.1 Verasper variegatus
CTCGGGAATGATGCCAAAAATAAACGCATGTGTTTTGAAACGGGCCGAGGTTATTTATAGGTTTTTATTATATTGGATAATAAGCACAAAGCAGTGCTGCCTTTGTGAAGCTCTGAGGCCTGATTGACAAAGGTATAACAGTACGGACTAAATGACACATTACGATCAGCTCAGGCAAACACTATCCTAAATGATCAGCAATGAAACACATATTAAAAATAGCTATCTTGATATTATATGATAATGATAGTCATTAAATAAAGGTTCCAGCTTTAAAACACAAACCCGCATTTACTCGCGTCCTTTCTGTATTTTGAAATAATTAGAATTTTTGCCCTTAAAAAGTATATAATATTTATATTCAAATATTACACCCAAGGGATTAAATATGTTCAGGTAGGTCTTATTTATGTTATTGTTCATTTAATGCTACATCTGTTGCACTTTAAATATATATATTTCTTTAATACAAATATTAGCGTGATAAAAGTAAAACTAAGACCTTTGCTTTGTCGTTTTGTTTGGTATGCGGTTATGGGTCCTTGTTTTGTTGACATGGGCAGTTTATATACGAATGAATATTATATTATAAGACCAATATGAAACTGATAAAACACCCTCGTCCGATTTCATCACAGTCCTCTCGGCTTGGATTATGGATGAGGCTAATTCTCTACCACTTCTTCAACTTATCTTTAATTGTGAGGAAGTGTGAGTAATTCTGAGACTCTGATATTCCTCCATATCTGTCGTACTTTAAGTTTCACTCATTGTGGCCTCAGAAAGTTGCAAAAACATTATTAACAATTATTATAAAAGCAACATTACATAAATCCTCGCATTATAGGAATCAAAGTTGTGTGTTAGTGCGAATGTGTTTTATAGTGGGTAAGAAGGTATGATTAATCATGTGACTGTGGCTTTGCTGGAGTGTGACTACCATGTGTCCCTAAACTGGTGGGTTGGGGGGGAAGTGACATTGAGTGGTCTGTCAGATGAGGAACACACACATGAACACACCCGCATACATATAGATATACACGTACACAGTTCCAGGAAATGCTTTAATCAGGGCATGTAAGCCCTTATAAATTCCCCCTTTTCAGACATGGGTCTTTCAGTTTCATACAAAGTGACTGAGTGGGAGGAAGGTGGGGAAAGAGAGAGAGAGAAAAGGTGGGAGTTAAAAGAAGTAAAGGTTTCTCTCTTTGCCCCTTTAAATTCGAGGGTGTCTCAGCCATTTTCTCAGGTGCAACATCGATTACGAGAAAATCTCCCAATGTTGTTTTGATTTGCGGCTCATTGTAACTAAGAGCAAACTTGTAATCGGTAACTCAGTTTTATGACCGAGAGTCTCCCTTACTGTAAAAGGCATCACGTTGGCCTTTGACCTCTGGCAAACGCAGTGTTTTTCACCATATAAGGTGGATGTTTCTCCACATTGAGGCACAGGGGTGACTACACAGTGTAACCCAGTCTGCCGCTACTACAGTTGAGTCTTGCCACCACTCGATCTGTGTCAATAGGGGAAGTTATGTATCTGCCATTTCCTCTTTTCAGTCATGAGATTGTGTTGCATTTGACAGCCCTCCCTCGCTCTCGACCACCAGCACCACAGCCCACGCCACCCAGCATTAACCAGTCAGCAGGGGTCCGTGACTCTTCTTCTTCTTGTAAAGAGTCGTAGAAGAAAAAAAGGCTTGAGAAATAGCTATAGGCGGACGGAGTGATCATGATTCAGCTCTTCTAGTAACACTGCAATTGATTCTGTACATATCGAGTGGGCGGTTATCATAAATAAGTACAGTGAGGCAACACTTCAGGGAAAGTGAGAGCAAACACCCAAACAGAAGCAGGCAGCGGGAGTAAGTGATGCTGAAACCGACCCCCCTTTCACATGCGCTGTTCACAGGGGAAGAACAGCTGCAAATGGAGGCTTTTATTCCTAAAGCCTGCAGACCATCCCCTTTGGACAAAACAGCGTCGCTTTTGTTCGTATTTAAGAAAACAAACATGATTATTGTTGCATTATTGATCATATAGATCATGTTCTAAATCCTCAAAACAAAATTTGACCTTTCATCATTCAGACTGTGAAGGAGAAAAAACAAACGTAATTTTAACCTGGTCTGTCGTCATGTTTTGTGCTCACACACTTTTGACACCACAGCAGTGGGTGATGCAGTTGTGCACCAGTAAGCAGGATCACAAGTTCCTCACTGAAGTTACTCTGAACATCTGATATAATTCATGGATTGTAGTTCCAGTAAAGCGACAGCCCTAACCCTCCCTTTCTCATTGTCATTGATTCATCAAGACGGTGACACATCTTTCACTCATGTCCTCCCCTTATCGTTTTCTTTCTCGTCGCTACAGCAGCCGACTTTTCTTTGTTCTGTTTTTTTTTTGCTTATTTTCTATGTGTCAGTTTGACTTCCATTTATCTCTCTATCTCTTCTAGTGGTCGACCATCTTCACTGAGCACAGGAAGAGGAAATTGATCAGGATCAGTACGTTTTGCGACATTTGTGTGTGTGTGTGTGTGTGTGTCCAGCGCTTTTGCAATGTCTTCCTCTAAAATGGTCAGTTGTGTAGGAGTACACCAGTTGTTGAGACCCTCCCAGTGATGTGGAAACTCAGTGTAATCAACACACGGACTCGCGTGCACTCGCACCTTAACAAAATGATGTGTCTAAACGGGTCTTCTTGACAACAAATATTTTAAGTTTTGGATTCAGGTTTTTTTTCATGTGGCCTCCATCATGTGTTTCTTCGGTGGAAAACATTTTCATTGTTTGCATGAATATATTTACAAGAGCCTCGTTTCACTACATGAATACACACTGATAAACTGTAAAAAATCATACTATTGTTATACATCATTTCTTTCACGTCTTCCTCAGACTCTTGCCCCAAATCCATCTCACCTCCTCACCTGAGGGGCAAATGAGGAGATGAAAGAAACATAAAATATTTAGTTGAGTTGGCGGTTTAGCCTGAGATACTTTTTTTGAAGCTTATGGTTTGCTTGAGTTTTTATACAATATTATCTAAGTATTTGTGAAGGTTTGAAAAAAGTTATTCACATTTTTAAACATATGAATTAGTCTTTTGATCAAACATTATTTAGAATCCAAACAAAACAATTGTTTAGGTACATTAATTGAGAGACAGAATATAGAAAATAACAAGATATAGTCATTTAGGCTTTGCCACTTTTTACATGATGCATATACAAATGAAATACCGTCCATGTAATATCACCTTACACATGCAAATAACAATTTAAAAATAAACAGTGCAGCTTAATATTTTAGTTTCAGGTTTCTAATGGACAAAAGGCTCCATTTCATAGCGTCAACAAAATAATAATTTTGCAATACTATCGTTGGCAACTTTGCGCAGATCTTGAAGGCGTCTGAAAGTCGCCTCTGTCTCATAATGAACATCCTACTGTCCTTACTGAAAATAATCTCCAATGTAAAACATGCATTTAATAGGAAGTTAATGTGCAAACCATTCATTTGGTTGATTCTCAACGTTGACGCCTCATAAAAAGCTGCAAACTGGAGGTCGACTGAGCCCTGGGTTACTGCGCTTGGTTCGCTGCTCCGCGATGACACCTACACACTTCATTTGTTTGCACAACGGTGCGACATGTTAAAACATCCCTGCTGAGTTTCAACAGTGCTGACAAATTACAACGTGCTTCACTGCAATGAAACGTTTTGTGTCATTTGCTGTCGTACAAAAAGAAAGTTTCCTTCCCTCCTGGCATATTAATTGATGCAGGGTGCAGTATGTGATTCCACGCCCACGTACCTTGTCACCCCAGCGTTCACACACACACATGCACAGTTGTGTGTGCTGGGGGTAGAAAATGCTGACCAGATTGGAGAGAGGGAGAGTAAAGTGTGAAACCACTCCGTCAGCATGCCTTCTCTCTCACGTCTGTGTGTGTTCTCCATCTTAGGCTGAAACTCCCTTTTTGTGATGCTAATGATAGAGGTGGTTCTACCACAGACATCTGCACTTACGCACACACACACGCACACACACGCACACCTGCAAGGACTCTTGCTACTTCCTGTGGCTGCGTGCATGTGTTAACCTCTTGCTTGATCGCTCCGTTTATCTCCCAGTCGTCATGACACGGCTCCTCTCCCTCCTCTCTCCCTCTGTCTCCCCCCTTCCTCTCCCCCTGTAACACAACTCTCTCGACTCTTGTTTCATGTCTCCTCGCTAACACAGATTGTTTGAGGCTGGGACTAGATTTTCCTGTCTTCACCTCCCCTCTTCACTGCTTTATCTCCCAGTGTATCTCTACACCCACACCCCATTCACTCACTCGCACACTCAGGCTCTCTCATGTGTTTCCTCCCCCATGTCCTACTGTTTCTTGTGTGATTTCTAAGAACGTGTGTGTTTTTAGAAAACATACCTCCCTCATTTTCCTTTTGTTGTCTCATCTCAAATCTCAGAGCGTTTTCCTCTTTCCAACCTCAGATTGATTTATTTTCCTGCTCCTGCTCTGTCTGTGGCAAACACAGCAGATAAATTACACCTTACACTCATTTCAGAAAGTTAAATAAACACTGTGTTTTTGTCATTCTTCTACAGGGAATTTATTTGGTATTAGTGTGAGTAATACATTTCTGAGTAATTGTGGTATGGTTCTTCATAGTTAAAATCGGTAAAGAAGAATTAGCTTAATGTTCTACAAAAAACTTTAAGAGTCGTAAATAATTTATTTATCTTCCAAACTCAAAATTCTAAAAACGGTATTCATCCCTCAATAGGCATTTTGAGTAAAGTTAATTTACATGCGTTAAAAAATACATAAAATGAAATGCATACATTTTGTGTTTTCCTTTTATTAAGGGCTGCAATACTATTCTATTTTATTCTACAATTATTTCTACCTGAGTAAAATGACAAATAATATCTTGTAATTTTATTTAGTGCAAAAATCCCTTGAACAGTGAGTTACTGGCATGATGTTGTCAGTGATGCCCAGTCCTCATATGTACATTATTAGCTGTACAGATTTAAGGAAAGACACATTTTCTTTACATTATTTTATTGTAAAGAAAATGAAGCGCCAGCTCATACATGTGCACCCAAATGTCTCATGTCGCATGCGTTGATAAGCCGATAATCCTGCAGCAGATTCACGCTGGTGTTCAGGTCTGGCATGCAAACGGGCTGCTCTTATAGCTCACTGTGGTGTGGGAGGGCGAGGGGATAAGGGCCTCCGCTCTGCCAGCCAAATGAATAATGTAATGTGTTCTAGGAACTAAGACCACAGTGTGCACATGCGTACACCAACACACACACTCCCACTTACACACACACACACCATAATGGCCCAGTTACAGTAAGGACAGGGGAGGAGTTGGTTGCTGGGGCTTCCTTGAATCAAAGACTTCTGCTGAGTAACACCAGCTGAACTGACTTTTCTCTTTCTCCCCTTTTTTTTTTATTCCTCCTCAGTCCAGAGTTGGCAGAGGGGCAGTTGTTCTAATTATCACGATGGTGTCTCAAGTCTTTGACAAATTCAAATGCTGATTCAAATTCTCCCTGGTCGCATCTGTTTTTATATCTGGTGGTGGGATGCAAATGTTGAGTCTGAAGGGAACTGTTGGGACGCAGAGCGGCTGGAGCTTGTGTTTCGCTGCCCAGAGGAGATGAGACGTGTTATTGGAAGACGTGTCGGTTCAGTGTGGAGCCCGGATTGGTGTGTAGTTTTGACCATAGTAATGTGAAGGTGTTTGCACTCAGATGGTCCTGTGAGCGTGCTCTGCTGGGCTGAAAGCAGCAGCTTGGGTTTGGCAGATGTGTGTAGTGTGTAGTGTGTGTGTACTCTCATCTCTCCTCTCATGCTTCCTCCTCCTCTTCTCTTCCTCAGCGAATGTGTCCCAGCATCACACTCCCCCAACTACCCCCGAAATAAGTGTGTAAAAAGAGAGGGGGGACATTTTTGTGTTTCTTAACCTTAACTTAAAACTAGTCTGTCACAGAGAAGAGGAGTAGTGAGAGGAAGACGAGTGTGTGGAGGAGAAACGGTATGAACTTGAAACTTGTTTTCCAAATGTTTGTCTGCTTTGTTTTTGTTTGTTCAGCATCATCATTTGTTTTGCTTCAGTTATGAATATCAACTTGATTTTATCTGAATGAAACGTGTGTGTGTGTGTGTGTGTGTGTGTGTGTGTGTGTGTGTGTGTGTGTGTGTGTGTGGTGTGTGTGTGTGTGTGTGTGTGTGTGTGTGTGTGTGTGTGTGTGTGTCATTGACTGTACACAAAGGATATCTGCTCCTTATTTCTGAGCATTTTATAATAAAAAGTATTTTTTGAGTTGCCACCAGTTTAGAAAATTGTCCCAAATGGGCCATTACACAAAATAATTTTGGTACAAAAACATGTAAAATTGTTGCAAAAGTTTGTTAAGTCTACTTTAAAATTTTCATTCCTTACCTTTATTTTAATTTTAATTTCTGACTTTGTTAATGTATCGGAATTATCCATATTCCTGCCCTTCAGTGATTTAGTACTGTGTGCTGAGAAACAACACATGCAGTGAACCATACATGCTCACATTTACTAGCATACAAACACACACGTACAGGCACTTTGGAAAATATCTGACATCAGAATTCATAAAAGCATTTCTCCTTCTCCCTCTCAGCCACACTTTTCTGTGAACAGTATAAAGTCATATTTTCCCCCTTAGCGCTGGAGCCTGATATAATTGAGGTGGACTGGGAAAACTTACAGCCTTTAACGGAAAATAAGAGCCATAAAAATAATACTAACAGCTCTGGTTCCAGTCGTCACATGCTCTCAGTGTGTGCAGTGGGATTCTGTGATACAGACGTTGGACGGATACCATAACCTGCTTTTAGGAAGGAGAATAAATCTTTGTTGTGCAGGTTTGGTCAGCCCTGCAGCTGTCACTTTCCTGGCCTGCTCACATATAGTCTTTTTTTAGGAGTCAAACTAATTCATGGAACTTGTACTGGACAGTAACGGAGGATTTAAGTTTCCATTTCCTCTTCAGTAAAAACGAATCCTCGCTGTGTTCTCTTCTCAACACGTTTCATTTGGTTTCGGCTTTATTTTAAGATGACATACAACCTAGTCCAATGGCATGTGGCTCTCCTGATCCGATTATTAATATATGGCAAAACTAATGATTTAAATCTTGATTTTTTTAAGTGAGAGGAAGAGCGTGCGCATAACGAAAGCAAGGGACGAGGAAACCGTAGAGTTGCAGAGGAGGTGAATTCCTCCACCGTCGTCATGAAGAGTGGGAGGCGAGAACAAAAAACAAAGAACGAGATAAGAGAGCTGTTGCTAAAACTTCATTTGGATCGTCCACCTACAGAGAGTCTAATGAGTTTTTATAGATTTAACAACAATTCAACTGTTGGGCAAACTGTCAACCTCACCCTTCAAGTGGTTTAGTAATTGTTGGTCTAATATTTGTATATACATTGTTGAACATTAGAATGTTCAACAAAGATTAGTGAATTGTATACAGAGTGAAATTAATAAATTAAGATTTCCTCTGTAAACACTCTGTAGGTGGACTTTCCCAATAAAGTGTAACTGAACTGTAGAAAGGATAATATCTTGACATCAAAAGTACATTTAAATTCACTAGATCCGGATTTTTATTTCTCTCACCCTTTTGATCCAAATTGTACACACTCCTAAATATCAGACCCCTGAACATGACACATTTTATTCCAATCAATAGTTTTGTGTAATTGTGTAAACAGTCCACTTAAATTCAACCTAGATGCACCAAATTTCACATACTCATCGAAATCTGTTCCTTAAATGTGCCTGACCTTTTTCAAGATCAACGAATTATTCATCTGGAAACCTGTGAAAGTGTTATTCTATCACTTTCATTGCGAGTGAAAGTGACAGAATAATTCCTGGATCAGCACCAGACTTTAATGGATTCTTCCCAGACCCACACATTATTCTTTCACTAAGTTTTGTGAAAATCCATTTAGTTGTTTTTGTGCAATCTTGTTCACAATCCAACAAACCAACGAACAAACAAACTGACAGAAGTGAAAACACAACCTCCTTCAGGTGAGAAATTAATAGATGGCATATTTTGAAAGTAAAAAAACTTTTCATTAAGTGTTTGTTGTTTATAAACTTAAGTGACATTAAACAACACATCTAAATGCAAACAGGAAATATGAGTGATTTGACTATAAGGCATTGAACCTGAATAAACTTAAAATGACACCAACTCTGGTGTATGGTGCAGATTTGGTCATGTGCATGTGAACTATCATTATATAACTAACTAGTTTTTCAGTGGGCCCTAAATCTACTCTATCTGTGGTATCTTCCTGTGGGCTCTTTGTTTTGAGAATGTGTTGTAAGATTCAGCAACTTATGCAGATGACATGTCCTTGGTGAGCAACAAAAAACAGAAACAAGTTGAAAAGGAAGGAGAGGGGGGTTTAAGAACAGTGTATGTGTATGTGTATGTGTATGTGCGTGCGTGCGTGCGTGTATGTGTGTGTCAGTGCATGTGTCTGTGCACACACGTCATGATGTCTCAGTATTATGTGACTCACACACAGACAGTAAATTGATGGGAATCATTGTAACTTCTTTGCAATCTTATTATTTTCCGAACACGTCTTCGTTCAAAGGCTTATGCCTGAAATAACGTGCTTCAACCACCCATGATGTGTGTACGTTTTGTCTCTCCCCCGTGCCGGATATCGAACATGCGTTGTTGTGTGCTGCACTGCTTTTTTTATCAGATTTTAGTCTTTGTGACTTTTCACCATTTTGACGGCTTTTCAGAAACATGATGATATATTGTTTTTATGCACATAATAATTACTATTAGCAGGGGTCCTGTTGTTACTATGGATGGTATCAAACAGTGAGACTTGAATCTTTTATCACAACTTACAAAGATACAAACTGTACAAATACAAGGTCAAGTGATGCTTTTAAACTTTGTCCTACACAGATTTAGGGAGTCAGATAATGTTTCTCTTTCAACCATGATGCCTCTTCCACAAGAAGTGTTATTATATATTCTGATGATATTACTGGACATGTGTGTAGGATGTAGCGATGCAAAAAAGTTATTGTATATATTGATGAATCTGTATATATATATATATATATAGTTTTTTCGAATCAATGTTTGGTCTGTGAAATGTCAGACATACTGGTCACAACCTCCCAAAGCCTGAGGTGACGTCTTCATATGTCATGTTTTGTCCAAAAGTCAAAGATATTCAGCAGCAGATAAACTGAGAATCAGAGGTCGTCTGGCATCTTTGCTTAAAAATGACTTAAAAGATTAATTCATGATCAAAATAGCTGTAGCTGGGATCTGTCAATTGACTGTCATTACAGCTCTTGTTTGATGAAAATGAAAAAAACTTTGTGTGTCTGTGTGTGCAGCATACAACGCACAACGCATGCCTCTTAACTTCCACATGTCTCTGTATCAGCAGTCGCCCAATCAAATGTTCTTAACAAATGTCCTCGTTGCCTCAAACAAAGGAGATAACGCTTCTGAAAATACTTTGGCTGGAAAAATAACAGTAAATATCTGTTGTCGAGGCCGTGCTGTTATTCAACCACAAGCCGTCAGTGACGTTAGTTTCAAAGGAAGAGCTCTGTGCACCTCACCCTCTCTGTAGTACGCTGTTGTACCATTTAACTCTCATATTGCACCGACCTTATGTTTGTTCTGGGGTGTACTATGACTCATAATGCCAATATGATTTTGGTTCTTACACAGTTCTTCAACTTCGACATTCTCTGACTAGACTAAAAAAATATTGGTATTTCTGAGGTGTTTTGGTTGCATGTGCCGGTTTCCTGCCTGTCAGACCCGCTCAACTCATGCTCGGGTTTGACGCTTGAAGGTTATTTATTCTGCATCATCCACGGTCCGACCATGACATTCACCCATCCACCTGTTATGCGGCTTTCTGAGCGGGCAGAGGGCGACGAGGCAGAGATCCTGTTTATCGGAAACTGTTCGGAAAATGGGCCGTTGGGTTTTGGAGAGGGGGGTGCGTAGGCGACCCGGGGGGGAGGGGTATCACTGAACCTGTCTTTGGCGCCGTGCACCCTCTTTTGATACAACAGGAAGGAGAGTGAGTGACAGAATGTGCGAGAGAGGCAGACATCCCAAAGGAGAAACGCTTAACCCCAACGTCTGACAGAGAGATCAGACGTTTTAAGTTCTGAGTGTAGAAGGAAGTACAAAAAAAACAGTGTTGTTTCCAAAAGACGGAGAGGAGGAACGCGAGGGAGAAGAATCTGTTAGTGCACAGAGCGAAAATATGGATGCCATGAGGCGCACGCTGCGGACTGTGCCCGTGCCCATAAAGACAGGGAAGGTAGGATCAACATTTACTCAACCTCTGGCTGCATTAGCTCCTTCTCGGCTGCGTTGGATATCAATTCGAGTGGTTGGCAAAGATCAAAAAGTTTGAGCTGCACAAAAACATTGACAAGTTTCACAGAAGTGTAAATTTAATTACTTTTACATCTACCTTTTTTGTATGGGTGGAGCACGATTGTATGTTTTCTTTTTTATAAATAGGTTAACATTAAGATCATCACATAACAGGTTAAACCGAACAATGGTGGGAAGGGGGGGAGCCGCAGAGTGGCACGCAATGTGTGTGCATGTGTATTGTGTGTATGTGCGTGTGTGTTTAATAGGGTGTGTTTTGGAGCAGGTTAGTCAGGTGGATGTGCCATGGTTGCACAGAGCCCTCTGGGCACCGTGTGAACACTGTTATTGGACGGCCAGGGGGCTGCCAGTTGCTATGGGAGGGAGATGAAGGGGGGGGGGGGTCTGGGGGGTGAGTTGTTTGTGGAAAATCTGGTCCGCTCAGGTGTGTGTGTGTGTGTGTGTGTGTGTGTGTGTGTGTGTGTGTGTGTGTGTGTGTGTGTGTGTGTGAGTGACATATTGTTGAGCAGGTATATTGTGGGCATGGTGAGGTGCGAGCTCAGGGAGCTAAAGAAGGCAGTTGTTGGGTCTTATTACCAGCAGGCCTTCTTACGTCAAAGAGACAAGGAGTTATTGTCCTTATTTGACTCAAAGGACATTTTACCTTAAACCCACTGTGTCCATTCACTTTACAGGTAAATATTGAGCAAAAGTAAACGACAAAAAGTATTGAGAAAATCTCCTTCGGCACATACTGTTTTCACAAAAGGTTGTAATTCTTCTCTTGCTCTCTTTTTTTTTTTTTCCTTCCTCGTTCTTTCACTGGTACCCCCCTCCCCACCCCACCCCCCTCCACCCTCTCGTGGCTTTCACCCACTCTCACCTGTCACTTCCTCCATCACGTCTTTCTTCTCTTCCTCTTCCATTAGTCCCCCTCTTTCTTCGCCAGTTATTTTAATCAAACAGCTAATGCTATAAAGGTTTCACGCAGGAATTAACCTACTGCCCCACGGTTACCACACCTACAGTGCATTGCGTAATCCTGCATCCCTTCCACGTCACTGCCATCGATTTCCTTTTGCATGTGCCCCTGCTCCGACAATTAGTTCTTCTTCTTCTTCTTCTTCTTCTTCTCACTTTTGTCTTTTGCCTCTTCCGCCGGCTCTCTGTCCTGTCTTTCTTGCATTCTTCCACTTGTGACCCAGCCCTTGTCTGACTGGCCAAACTTGTAGCCTCCTGATTTAGCAATTGGGAAGAGAAAAGTACTGGGGGGATGAGAAGGGGAGGATAAGGGGAGAGAGTTTGTTGCTAAGCCTGGTTTAAATAGTCCCTCACTTGAAAGAGAACTCTCTGAGCCAGTCACGCTACTGTAGATTTACTTTTGGGACATTGAAGTTTGGCTCAGCTGAAGGGTGAACTCCTATTCTTCTCAACTGCAGCAATAGAATAACGCTAATGCTTTTTTAAAGAAAATAAAACTGATTTCATCCACATCAAGAGCAGATTTTGACTTGATTCAGGCACCAAGTGTAACCCACCTGATCTCATCTCTCTGTCCTGCAGGTGGCAATGTCTCCAGGAGAGGACGGTCTGATCGGGATCCCCTTCCCAGAGCACAGCAATGAGCTCTTGTCCCACCTCAATGACCAGAGGAGGACGGGGCTCCTGTGTGACCTCACGCTGACCTCCCGCGGGGCTCGCTATCCAACTCACCGCTCTGTCATGGCCGCCGTCAGTTTATACTTCCGTGGGCTGTTCGGGGCAGAGGAGGGGGGCGGCGAGGGCGGCGGGGGCTTCAGCGTTTGCCAGCTGGACTGTGTGGCACCCGATGCCCTGGACGCCTTGCTGGAGTTCGCCTACACCGCTACGCTGACCATCCCGAGCTCTGGCATGAGAGACGTGCTGCGAGGGGCTCAGCTCCTGGGCATCCAGTGCGTGGCTGATGCCTGCAGAGACATCCTGGGGGAGACGGCGGAGGCAGAGGGGGAGACGGCAGAGGAGCAGAGAGCCCAACACACAGCCCCCAAGAGGATGCCAGAGGCAGAGAGGGGTATAGAGAGATGCTCCCGAAGAAAGAACGACAAAAAGAAAGTGAAAAAGGTTGGGTTGCATCACATCACTTCCTCGGTTTTGATCCCATCACCCGCTTCTCCCATCTCTCACCCTTCGCCTGCATCCGACAGCCTCCCCTCGTTCCCATCCACCCAGCCGCCCAGCCCCGACCAGGAGGAGCCCAAATTAGGGCAAAACGGAGGAGACCCCAGGTTGATCAGAGAGCCAGGGAGGGGTGCCACCATGAACGGGGGGCTGCTTCACTGGCTGCATGAGCGCCCGCGTATCGCCCACCCTCCTCCTGTCCCACGATCGATTGATAAGCTGTCAGAGAACGATGACATGGAAGGTTTTGGCGATGACGGCGTGCTGATGGGAAGCACTTCCACGCCTACATCTGTAGCTGAGCAAGGAGCGGCAACGTCAGCAGTGGGAGGGGGGAGGAAGAGGAAGTCTCAGACGCCCCAGCAGTGTCCTGTCTGTCAGAAGATCATCCACGGAGCGGGAAAACTGCCCCGACACATGAGGACACACACCGGAGAAAAACCCTTCCAGTGCTCTGCCTGTGGAGTCCGCTTCACCCGGTAGATAGAATTCTTTATATGCACAAAATATACATTTTAAATCATGTGTTACTTGTTTTATTCTTCCGTTCTTTACCCTTCATCCTCTTGTCTGTCTCCCCTTCAGGAATGATAAGTTGAAGATCCACATGAGAAAACACACAGGCGAGCGGCCCTACCCATGCCCCCACTGCCCGGCCAGGTTTCTACACTCGTACGACCTCAAAAACCACCTGTCCCTCCACAGTGGGGCACGACCCTTCGAGTGCCCGCTCTGCCACAAGGCCTTCGCCCGGGAGGACCACCTCCAACGTCACCGCAAGGGACACAGCTGCCTGGAGCTGCGCACACGCCGGCCCAGGCGTGGTCCTGAGCTCATGGAGGATGAGAGAGAGGAAGGGGGCCGGAGGGAGCACTCCAACTCTCTTGAGGCTTTGTCGCAGGCCCACTCCTCTGCGTTTCTCTCCAACTCGCTCCTGGATGGTGGGAGTGGGTCCAGCGCTGGCCCTTCGCTGCTGTTTCCAGGCGACTGTCGAGAGGGGCCGTTTCGCCCTTCAGGCTCTGGCCCAGCTCGGGCCTCACAGGCTGGCCGGCTACCCTCAGCTCTTCCTGCGGGGCCTGGATCTGCGAGGGCCCAGAGAGGCGGAGATAGAAGATCCAGGGGGAACCCATTCGCCGGCTGCGTTCCGCGATCAATGGGCAGATGAAGTAGAGGAGGAAGTCGGAGATGAGGATGTTGAGGAGGAGGAGGACGAATAGTGGAAGGAGAGTGTGTGTCTCTGTGGTAAAGCATCCACAGTAAAAAATTAAAAAAAATAAAAATAAAAATCTCACTCAGGTGGCTGGACTAATGACCTGCTGCTCCTATATAGAGAGCGCTTTAAAGAAAACTATGATATTTTAAGAAAATAATGGAAAACGGGTTTTCAGAGATATTTGAAATGTTTGTCTTCTGGCTTTTGGAATTTAATTTCATTTGTCCTTTTAAATTGTATTCCTTGTTTGCTGTTTAATTTGGATGTATTTTAGGTCTGAGCTGTTTCTTTATGATCGGATTTTCTAGCTGGACGTGTGTGTGCGTGTATGTGTGTGTGCGTGTTTTGAGTGTGTACTGGGATGCTTTTCACTATGCAAACTAAAATCCAGAGCTGCAACTTGGAGGGATATTTGAAGATGTATATTTTAGTTACAAATATAATGTATTGATTCAGGTGCAATCCAGAACTCATATCATGTAGATCTCAAGAATGGGTGTGTGTGCTCACTGTCCTCTGGTGGTTATCAGTGGAACTGCAGCCTAACTCCAACCTGCACATTATAAGCAATAATGTTCTTTTTATCTTTTCTTTCTGATTTTAAAGTCTTTGCTTTGGATTTGGTGCTTGAACCAAAGATTATAGTTTAGTTTTCTTAGATCTCAAGTTAACAGGAGAGGAGAGAAGTGATTTGTGGCCAATGTTGGGTTTGAAGAGAAAAATCCTGCCCAACTGTTTTGATCGCCATGAGAAAGAATCCGCTTCCATATGTGAGTGTTGCAGAGCGGTAGAGCTCTGTGTCCGATGCCTGACCAAAAGAGACGAAGTTTGGATGAATGAGTTGACGCTGATTTAAATGTTGAAGACAATTCTTCCTTTTCCCAGAGGCTGTGGATTTCAGTCTTCCAATGCACTCCTTAAGGTTCCATGTTCGGAGAGAAAAAAAAAAGAAAGTAGAAAAGGGAGCCAGGTGAGGGTATGAATGATCGCTTTCCCCCTGTCTTCTGTATTTATTTATTTATTGTTATTTATTATGGCTCTTCTGCTGAAACTCTTACGCGAGAGCAGATCCAGGGTTGGAAACAGATCACGACCCCTTTACACGACTAAGTCTTAAAAGAAGCTGCATTGCGATATCGATTTTTGGCTCGACATCTCCATATACCTAAACGCCTTTTTTTTACGGGCTGCGTGTCTTCTTTTGGCGATTCTTCCTCAAAAGCGTTCTTTGCACATTTAACCCTGTCAGGTACTGCAATAACACAGGCACATTCCATCCTCCGGGGTAGAGAGAGAGAGAGAGAGAGAGAAGGGAACAGAGCAAACAAAACCTTTTGTAACTGGACCACAAGATGACTTTGCTGTTTGACGTTTCCATGCTTTTCTGTTGTTGAATCAACATGTATAGTACTGTATCATTGCATGGCAGTTCTTATAGATCGGCCACCGCTGTGTCTAAAGGGGCCATTAACTTGTGTTTGTCTATATTTGACCAAAAACCTTTTTAGTTTCATTACGCTTCTCTGGACCAGTACATTACAGGGTGTAATGCAGTCGTTAATGGCTTCTGAAAGACATGCTGTTGTCTTTTTATTTCCAATTCCTTTGATACCCATGTAGCCAGAACCTGCTGTAGCAGTTGATCCGGTCTGGCCTCGTGTGCACTATCCACTCCTTGCTGTGTAGTAAACCATTTTTAAAAATTTCCTGTTTATTTGCACTATGAGATTTGAGAGCTTCAAGCCTTTTTGTCAGATTTTCGGTCTAGTCCATTAACTCACTCAATACCATTTAAAATTTGTGATCGAAATAGACAATAGGACGACGTCTTTGTAACCCACATACATCGAATACTCTTCCTCCTGTATATTGGTACAGTTATTGTCAAATGTAATATATTGGGAGTTGCCTTTGGGGTTTTTTGTGCTGCAACTATTCTCAGGAAATCTTGAGCGATGCACTAAGTGATTATACAAAATTATAAAATGGGAAGAAATAGTTTGGTGCTACAGGGCGACTCACACTCTTCATATTAGTGTAAGGCCAGTAGTTTCAAGAAGATGTGATTTTTGTATTTTAACATTCAAAGAAAAAAACTGAGTCAAACCTATCGTGAGGTGAAAACAGACAAATGAAAGTAAACTGCTGGCCTTACTGGAACCAGTCCTACTGGAATGGCGGTGTGACAGTTGGTCCTGTTCGTGGAGGGTGTAGCTGCTCCCATTCGGAGCAGTGTGAGTGAATGAGGGTTAACTGATGCCAGCTGTGAAGTGTGTGTTTCTGTGTGAGCTGTTTGTTTTCTTGGCTTCGGTGAAGGGACATGGGGTCTGTAATGAGCAGAGACCCCGCTATCAGGGATACATTTTTTTTGTCTTTGAGTTTTTAGTGGAACCTTCTCAGAGCTATGAATTCATTTTTCCCACGTTTCAGTTCTTGTAAAGAAAAGAAATAAAGATATCTAAGCTTGCCATTTTTGTTTAATGTGTTGTGTCTAAAAAGCCTCTTCTTTATAAAGCAGATAGTGATGTACATATTTGTTACAGTTTTTCCCTCTGGTATTTATTCATCCTTTATTTAACCAGGAGGATCCCATTGAGATGCAACATATCATCTGCCAGGGAGTCCTGGTCAAGTTGCGCAGCAAATGAAAAAAAGTTTAGTCTATGAAATATAGCACAAGTTAAATATAGTGATCCAAATAAACCTAGTTTCTTAAATGCTTGAGCATTTCTGTACTGATATTTCGTGTTACTTGGCAAAAACAACATCTGTGAGAGGAAAGTATCTGATATCTGAAATGATATTGGCCCAGTCAAGCTCAATTTAAGAAAATATGAAGCTGATATAGCTTTAATAATGTCAACTGATGTCAGTGTCCTTTTCGGAGTCTAGGAATTCCGTTTATTTCTCCACATTGACCCCTGTGGGGTAGCATCGCTACATTAGCAGACATTAGCATTAGCAGACATTTAGGCTAAAAACTTTGAATGTCAGGGCTTCAGGACACTTGGATGACACCACATGTTAGCATGGAGGAGTTAGTTAACTCTGTTTCTCAGAACAAGAGCGGAGAAGCCCCGGGGGTAAGCTCATCCTCGATCATAGTTGCTGAAACCGGCCTCGCACCAGGAAGTACATGTATTTAGGCAGAAATCAACCAAATACAATTTGAAAACAACTTAAATTGAATGCTCACAGGCGCTTGCGGTCTACCAGGAGCATTCTAAACTAAACTATCTAATTAAATTATGTTCAACCGGTTTAAAAATGTTTTTATTCTCAGCTTCATATTTCACCGGCTGGGGTTCACTACACTGATATGAAACTAAATGACAGTCAGAGGTCAAAGGTTATTCTAACTCTGGACCCTGATACTGACCTCTAACAGTGTCCGTTTGTGTGCGTGTGTGAAGTGTTTGATACCTGTGTGCGCCGCAGGGGAAGCTGGGAGATAAAGTGACGCGGTTGCCAGATAATCCTCTTAGTTTAATGAAGCTGCAGAAGCTCGTTCAGCAGGAAGCTCTCACACATCGATTGAGCTGCAGGAGACGTTGAACAGAGGAGAAGCCTCAGGAGATTCAAACACTTTGTTGTTGTTGTTGTTGTTGTTGTTGTTGTTGTTTTCTTCCTCCTGCACGATGCTGCCGCGGCGGACGCTGTGGAACGCGGTGACGCGTCAGATCACTCCGCGGCTGAGCTACAGCAGCGCCGCACAAACTCAGGTGGGCCTGTTCACCCTGCAGCTCTATTTACTGTGTACACAGCAGATCACTGGGTCACAAGACACTGATGATACTTTAGATCAACTTGTCTCTGGTCTTACCTTATTTTCATATTACATAAATTACAACATTTCAATAATGTAACGTTGAAGGATAGTAGAAAGAATCTGAGGTACTTAAAGGGTGTTAAGTTAGAAAAGCCTTTAATATCCCTGGTTTTGCTCTGGTAATGTTTTTACAGTAGATGACTTTTAATAGTCATGATGATATATTAAAGGTATTTAACTAATAACCCTACCATCAATACCCCAGCTCCATATACAGTGATTGTAAAGGAGGTCATAGGGTTAATAAAACAGTGATGATACTTTGAAGAGACTGTTTGGGACATTATCCTTTGAGGGACATTGGGTTGCCAGCATATCACAACATATAGATGAACCTTAACCGAACAGGGATTCAAACCCAGAACCATTTTCCTGTGAGGTGACAGTGCGAAACCATTTTACCACCATGTCGCCCTTGTAGTGTTCAAATCATGTTTTAAATCAGTATTACCTGCATTAATATGTTTGAATGAGAATAGCCAGCTCACAAATTCATAATAATTGATCTTTGGATTGACAAGTGTCCAAAACCTTTTCTCTGTCACCAGGTGAAGCCAAAAAAGGCCACGATTGGCCCGCTGAGCGACCAGGACCGGATATTCACCAACTTATATGGCCGGCATGACTGGAGGTAAAACTATTTAATGTAAAACCATCCTACCTGGTCTCTGATGACCTCACACCCTGTAAAAATCATCTTCTGACTCAGGATCTCTGTCTCCCTCCTTCTACCAGACTGAAGGGAGCAGCAAAAAGAGGAGACTGGTACAAGACGAAGGCGATCATGCTGAAGGGACCAGACTGGATACTGAACGAGGTTAAAATCTCAGGGCTGCGGGGCAGGGGGGGTGCAGGCTTCCCCACTGGAATGAAGTGGAGCTTCATGAACAAACCAAGCGACGGCAGGTAGGAGCAGAAAATAAATCAACATCTGTGTAGTCGAGGAGATTTTAGCCCATAGTGCCCACGTCCAGGTCTGCAACAGTAATGCCACTGTGCTGATGTGTCCGTACCCCAGGCCCAAGTATTTGGTGGTGAATGCTGACGAGGGCGAGCCCGGGACGTGTAAAGACCGTGAGATCATGCGTCACGACCCCCACAAGCTGATAGAGGGCTGCCTGCTGGCTGGAAGAGCCATGGGAGCCCACGCTGCATACATCTACATCAGAGGAGAGTTTTACAATGAGTCATCAAACCTACAGGTGTGTAAACCCACACGGATGACTGGCGTGCAAGTTTGTCTCGTGCTGTGGTGATGATGATGTATTTTCCCTCAAACAGGTGGCTATTAATGAGGCATACAAAGCAGGGCTGATAGGGAAGAACGCCTGCGGCTCTGGGTTTGACTTTGACGTGTTTGTGATGCGAGGAGCCGGCGCCTACATCTGCGGCGAGGAGACGGCCCTCATCGAGTCTCTTGAGGGCAAACAAGGGAAACCCCGACTGAAGCCACCGTTCCCTGCAGATATAGGTGAGGCAACAGTCGGCAGCACAATCCCCTGCATCTAATTTCCTACAAAGTTTAATAAGGGGTTAAAGGGATAGTTCACCCAAAAAATGAAAATTCACTCATTATCTACTCACCATTATGCCAATGGAGGGGTCAATTGATGTAAATGGTGACTAATTTTTCAAACGTAAAAAAAAAAACAACAGGAAAAAAACGTTTCTCCTGCTGCATCTCTCCCTAAAGGGGTGTTTGGATGCCCGACGACTGTTTCCAACGTGGAGACGGTTGCTGTGGCGCCCGCGATCTGTCGTCGAGGAGGAGCCTGGTTTGCCAGCTTTGGGAGGGAGAGGAACTCTGGGACCAAGCTGTTCAACATCTCCGGTCACGTGAACACGCCGTGCACGGTGGAGGAGGAGATGTCTGTTCCTCTGAGGGAGCTGATAGAGAGACATGGAGGTGTGTGTGTTTACAGTCCTCCTCTGTGTTGATGCTGGTTTACTTTACGAGATGTTGACCTCCCCTTCTATTTGGTGCAGGAGGAGTGAGGGGCGGCTGGGACAATCTATTAGGAGTGATCCCAGGGGGGTCCTCCACTCCCATCATCCCTCGGCATGTGTGCGATGATGTTTTGATGGATTTCGATGACCTGGTCCGTGCAGAGACGGCTCTGGGAACTGCAGCCATTATAGTCCTGGATAATTCGGTAAAACTCTGTAATAATCCTACAATGCACTGCACCTTCCCTTAAAATCAGACTTCAGTGACGATGTGTTTTCCCTGCAGACTGATGTGATTAGAGCCATTGCACGTTTGGTGGAGTTCTACAAACACGAGAGCTGTGGCCAGTGCACCCCCTGCAGAGAGGGTAAGGCACTGCATTCCAGCTTGTTTGTTGTTTTTGTGTGTGTGTGTGTGTGGACCTCCTCCCTCTGCATCCTCTTCCTCAGGTGTGGGCTGGATGGATCAGATGATGTGGAGGTTTGTGCGAGGAGAAGCAGCCGTTTCAGAGATTGACATGATCTGGGAGCTGAGCAAGCAGATCGAGGGACACACCATCTGTGCCCTCGGGGACGGAGCCGCTTGGCCTGTGCAGGTGACGTTTCTTGGAAGCTTTTTCCTGACATGAGATTCAAACGAGTAGCAATTGGTATTTTTTTATTGTTCTTCTTTGTCTTTCTTTTTAATCTACAGGGCCTAATCCGCCATTTCCGGCCAATCATGGAGAATCGCATTGGTCAGTATAACAAGAACAACCCTCCAAGGGAGCCGGAGATTGAGATGATGTGAAAGTGTGAAGCCCATGTCAGCTTTCTGTCTTTCACAGCTGTATTATTTTAAAGCTCATCATGTTAAATGTGTAAACGTAAATGTAAACATTACTTTTGGGCATAGTTTTTCAAATTAAAATGCTTTTTCTTGATTGTACAGTATAAGACAGAGTTTGAAGTTTCTTCTTAGCCTAAAGTTAGAATCCTTGGATAAGTAGTAGTTTTATTATGAGTAAGATGCAGTGAGATCTTCACAATTTACTGTATTTTAGCAGGTACAACTGTTTACAGCTACAGATGTGACTGGTTGGTTTGTAATGATCCCTTTGCCAAATATGACAGGACAGACTTTCATAGAAAATACACAGAACAAGTTCAAACATGGTAATAAATTAAGTTTATTTCATAAAAGCATGAAACAAATTAATCCGGTTCCCCTACATTTAGTCCGACATGATCTGTACAAAACAACAGAATACGAAAGGATGGTGTCACTGACTTGGACAGAAAAAAAGTAAAGGGGCAGAAAAGTAGGAAATATGGGATGAAATGAAAAGTGGTCAGTGATGTACAACATCATCGGGAGGTGAAACTGTTTTTACAAAGACACTCGGCATGGGGTTATCATTCCATTTTAAAAAAACCCGAAGCAGAATATGTCATCTGATCATCTATACAGCCACAGAATAGTTTGGAGTATCAGTCCGGCAAATAATCATCTTCAAACTATCATGTGTGCGATGAAAAAAAACTTAATAGAATGTCCATTAGGACCCTTAGCACTAAAATAATGCTGAGACCACAGAAGCTTTGAACTGTCATCCATGTGATAAGTGCTGGAAAGATATGGGCTCAGTTTGGTTGAACATCCTATAAGACTCTGTAGAAATCACTGAGGGAGGTTAGATTTCTCCTGCTTTACGGGGCCATCCAGAAAGGCATCGACTGCTGCTGTGGCTGTGTTTTAGCACGGGGGGGTGGTGGGGGAGGGCAGCGATAGCCCTGTGTCCAGCCCGAGGAGATGGGGGTCGGGGGAACTGCCCCAGGGTTACCTGGCCCTGAGGCTTTAGAGGTGCCGTGGTCTTCCTCTTCATCAGATGAATCCCCAGTGTACGCTACCAAACCAGTTTTTAATCTTTTCACTGCGGGCTCTGAAAGAAGAGAGGAAAGGGTGGCAGATTTGGGGAAAGAGGGAGAAAGAGAGATATGGGGAGAGAGAGAAAAAAAAACACAAGAACAGCAGCAGCAGCAAAATGTTTCATATAAAAACACATGAAAGTTAATTATTCCAAACACAATTTGGGAGAAATAAATAGTTAATAGATTTTAATCATAGTTTCAGCGGAGTAGAGGAGGGGGGCAGTCATTTGAGAGCAGCCATTGGTTGGTGGGGAGCGACAGTGTTGTCCAATCGAGTGGCAGGACAGCGTCACAGGACGAGTCGTGCCCCACCCCCAATCAGCATCCAGCATGGCCCCAGAGATACATGGAAGAGAAGAAAAACACAGAGAAAAAGAGAAAAACACAAAAACAGGAGAGATTCTCGTTAGTGAGGAAAGCAAACAGACTGCGGACACTCCAGACTGATGATGTCATCAGAACGGGACGGTGGGTTTCGACTTATGAGACAAATGACTGAGCATTGCACAAAAGATGGAGAGTCATAGCTCCACCTCACTACCTGGAGGTTTCTAGTCAGAGCAGCAGAATCCTGGAAGAATCATAAGAAGCATAAGGGCCACTTTGAGACTTTGAGGCTTTGTGTGTGTGTGTGTGTGTGTGTGTGTGTGTGTGTGTGTGTGTGTGTGTGTGTGTGTGTGTGTGTGTGTGTGTGTGTGTGTGTGTGCGTGTGAGTGTGCATGTATGTAATGCTGCATTTATCTAATCTGCCACAAGAGCAGGGAGGCTCATTATTCAAATCCAAAAGAAAAAGCTTAACTTTTTTTACTTGTGGATTTGCCAACTACATGTGCAATCTCAAGAGAAGCCACTGAACTCCAGACACAGTCGAGCGGCCCGGGAGAGGATTTACATTTTACACTCTGCAGTTCGACATTACAGCTGTGAATAGATCCAGGCTGAGCTTATAAACGAGGGCACAGTCAGGAACTGTGGATTTGGATTTGGTCAGTGATTTGTCAGTCCACAGGATAATGCCCTTACCCATGGGGCCTTGGGGCAGCCTTCTCTCCTCCATCTTGGGTCTCACTCCATTCACAGGCAAAAGTGGTGGAGGCATTAGTTGCCTACTGGAGAACAGAAGACGAGATGGCGTGAGTAAACTATGTCTAATATATTTATGATAAAATATAAGCAAATATCACAACACTCTCAATACCTGTCCCTCTCACTCGGCGGGCCAGAGGAACTCGGTGGTGGGGGTCCTGCAGTCTCAGGGCTGCCCACTGGGAAGCCTGCACCTAAATTAGTCATATGAATGGGTCCATGCTATGAGCAAAAAAACACAGGCACGATTAGCACATATCCTCAACTAAACCCTGTCCTAACACTAAAATCTGTTACAATATACCTATCCCTGCACCAATGTGAAAGAAAAATTGGTCAATGCGAGTTATAGCTTACCACACGTCTGTGATTACACAGAGATTTCTCCTCATCCACTTTGAAAGATACTTAAAGCTTATCAGAAATAACTGTTTCTCTGAACACATAAGTGAACTACTGGGAGTGAAGAGCAAAAGGAAACAGCAGGCCATGCAATCTCAACCACTGTACACTAAACATGTGAAGAAAGGGGGGAGGAAGATGAAGGATAAACTCCAGACAGTGACTAAAGAGAGCAGCTTCACACAGGAATGACAACAGCCTGATGAAAGTGACCTGACACAAAATGCACTCAGGAAAAAGCGAAGACACAAACAAAGAGGCGAGGGGCAAACAAGGGGAAAACAAGATGGAGGAAAAGAAAAGTAGAGGGAAAAATAAAAACAAGGAAAAACGGGAGCCGTTAATCACCTGGTATCCCAGCAGGCCGCTGTCCCTCTCGTCTGGTACCTCCTCTGTGAAGCGTCTTCTCTGTGGTGGGTTGGTGGGGGCAGCAGAAGGTGGAGCTTTGGGTGGCGCTGCAGCAGATGGAGGAAATGGTACAGGAGGAAGAGTCTGGAAAAACATAAAGCATAATTGAGTTTTAGCAAAGTTTCAAAGTTGTATGTATTGTGTTGGTGTGTAGATTTGAATCAAAAATGACTTATTTATTAAAATGCTTTATATAAAGATGAGTGGTGTCAGGGCTCACTCTTACCTGTGGCATCATGCCTTGAATGGAAGCAGGGGCAGGAGCTGGAGCAGGGCTGGGGGCTGGAACAGGGCCGGGTGGGAGTGCATATTGGGGAGGCATGCCTGTGGGTGCTGCAGGAGGTATGGGAAGGGGGACAGTGTAAGGTGGAGGGACAGGTTGGGGCTGAGGTGGGGGTACAGGCATGGGGTAGACCGGTTGGAATCCAGCAGGGGGGTAGTAAGGAGGCTGAGGAGGCATCCCATTCACCACTGGAGGCTGAGCAAAGCCTGGAGGAGGAAGAAGAGGGAGGCAGAGCATGTCAGGCTTTCTCAATGACAGGAGCAACAGTAACAACTCAAGCCATGAATCCAAACCACAGACAACCAGTTGTTGTGTACCTTGTTGTGTTGGCATCATTGTACTCATTTGATTGAGGAAGCGAGAATATTCTGCATGGACCTGCAAAAGGAAAAATGTACTTCAGGCTTGGAACAAACTGCAGGTAATAATAATAATAATAATAATAATAATAATAATAATAAGGTAAGAAAACTCTTAAAAGATATATGTATTATAGAAAACATATTATAAATGTACTGCATAATACTTTTAACTATTATGTTTCAATACAAATGATTTGATGCCCTTCATCATCTCCTCCTGGAAGAAGCACCTCCATCTTTTTGTTGTAATATTTGTTTGTATAGAAAATACCAGCTAATCTCATGGTATAGGATTACCACAAAATGTACACAACTCTCTATAATTCTGATGTGTGCTAATATGTTTTTTCTGACTTTTATCTTTCTTTCCAGAGCTGGTTCGAGACACTGATTGTTGTCACATTCATGCCTAAGAGTTTGATCAGTCTAGAATATATTAATTGACCATTTGCTAAGTTTTTATGCACCTCTGGAATATTTGTTATGTTTTATTTGGGTGTTATAAACAAACTAAATCTGTTT
Source organism: Verasper variegatus (assembly GCA_026259375.1). Taxonomy (NCBI): domain Eukaryota; kingdom Metazoa; phylum Chordata; class Actinopteri; order Pleuronectiformes; family Pleuronectidae; genus Verasper; species Verasper variegatus. Next base: position 15,769,585 of record CM048048.1, read on the forward strand.
AAGCAGCAAGAGCCGTGCCACATTTTCAAATAGTTGGAATGTCTGCACCCAACATAACTGTGGTCAGCTGGTCAGTGATGCAGGTCTTTCTCCAGCCAGTAAACAATGGCACTATATGGTACTCTAATTGTTCAGATGTTGTTTAAACAGTGTTTGGAATCACAATTCCAGTTATAGTGGAAATAGGAGGTTACTCATTTTACAGTAACAGGAATTTACTCACAGTCTGAAGAAGGTTCTCACACAAGGTTTTTGCTGCTGCGAGTCCTTCTGGTTTAGGATGACTGGAGAGGAAAAGATTGAATTTAGCTCTTGAGAGTATTGCACAAGTGATAATCATGTCCGAAAAGAAAGGTTTAAAATTACCCTGACCTGATGTAGATGTACATGGGTTCAAAGGCCTCTCGTCCAGAGGCAGGCTCCAAACAACCTGACCCCTTTCCTCTGAGGAAGACTTTGGCCCCGGTCTCAGCCTGAATGTGCTGCAGGTACGAACAACCAGGGCCCTCGACCCGCTCTTTGACCACAAACCCGTGGATAGCGTGCTCCAGTCCCACAAAGACCTTATCTTGAACATAATGCATCTGAAACACAAAGACAACAAAAGGGCACAAATATAACTGTATGTAACATCCACCAACCAAAAAGTTATGGAGTTTTTGGAAGAAAAAAAACATTAAAATCATTTTTAAGGTGAAAACTGACCATGTCATTGCAACATCTTAGTTTCTGAAAATTAAAATGACTCAAACAGAGACTCCTTACCCCCGACTGAAAGTGTGGTTTGTGGTGGTTAATGGGGGGCAGCGAGGGTGGAGGCGGGTTATGCTGGTGGTAAACTGTGACCGAACTTGGGGTGAAGGATGAAGAAGATGATGAGGCAGTTGCAGCCTTGACCACACCATTGGTGATTATTTCCTTAATTCTATTAACTGCCCCTGGAAAACAAGGGGTACAAAATAATTAATGTAATTACTGTCAACATGAAGACGTAGATCCATTATTGATTAATGATAAGTTTGACAAAATACTGACTGTCCACAAGTTCTCTCGTCTGTCCTTGAACATGGAGATACAGAGGTCGATCTCTGTGTGGAAAGAGCAGTAACAAAGGTATTATTAATAAACAGTAAACAACAGGTTTTATCAGTTGCTAAACAAAATGAGGTAAGAGAAGTCACCCTGGTAGAGCTTTGCCTTTCTCCTCTGACGTCATAAAACGCCCTCTGGTTGAAACCGCAGCGCTGCTTACTTTACTGATCTGCAAGTACAAAACACATTAATTAAGAATTCACAAGCCGACTGATGAACTTAACGCTAAGATAGGATTGAACATGTTGCTGCTGACCTCATCCTGGGTTTGTCCACGCGTCAGGAGATTCCGACAGGTGATCGGGACGTCGTTGATCTCAACCTCGGCTACTACCAGGTCATCTTTGGCTTTTGTTTGCACTGGAGGCTTCCCGACACCCATAATCTGAATGAGGAGGAGCCCAGAGAGGAATATATGTCACTCCAAATAAACTGGAGACACTACACTAATCTTCTGAAATAAGACAGTCAAAAACATCCCTCTACAGACATACAAAGTCATTAGATGGATCAGCCCACAAAATTAATATTGGCCGCGCTTCTAAACATTATTAATTAACGGTATGGGGTCTGATACGAGACAAGTTATTATTGTCTCATCGTGATATAAGCTAATTTTACCATTTATTTCTCACACCTAGCAAAAACAAATGCTATTTAATAGAGCAAATCTGTAAAACATCCTACCTACATGAAGGTTCAGTTTATATTGACACTCATTTATGAAGGTGCTGATCGTACTGATCATATTGGGTGATGTGGTTTGTGATGTGGTTAAACCACATCACACTGACAGGACTGCATTTGTTAAGGTGGTATCTGTTATTGCTCTTTACCTTCTCTGGAGGTCCTGGGGGTCCAATCTGCGAGGGCTTGAGTTTGCCCTTGGCCACCAACATGGCATTTATTTTGGCAGCCACGGCGGCGGCAGCATCCAGAGCCCCGGTGGGTGCCGCCTCAGCCTCCCCCATCCCTCCGGGGCCGGGACCGGGGCCGGGACCGGGCTGGTCCCATTTGCTGCGGCGCCTGAGAAGACAGACAAATTTAAGATAAACAGGGAAAGGAAATGAACTTATTTCTGATGATGTTTCATGGAGCCACCTGTCATCAGCTGACCACTGTGTTGTTGTTTGACAGGTTTTGACAAAAGTGAGAATGAACTGTGGAGGTTTCGCTCATTCAACTCTTTTAATGATTTTTAGTTTATTGTGACCACGTGTCTCTGCCCATGAGCAGGAACATGTGAACACACGTGTCCCCTTCTTGTGTAACACGTAAATAAAAGACAACCACCGCGCACTGGAGCCCGGCAGCAGTCCGCCATGATTATATAAACAGGCTAACGTCAGCTAGCTAGCCGGGCTAACAGACAGCAGCTACACGGAGGAGACGGTGAAAAACAGCCCGATGCGACGCACTCACCCGCCGTTATGAGTTCCACAAAATGACATCAAGGTCTGGTCTAACGGGGATTTTCCTCTCAGCGTGAAAATAAAAGGCGAAACCCGTCCAGCAGCCTCCGGACACGTTAGCCAGACTCTGCAGGTTGTGTTGTTTTGGGTGCGAGCTTCGTGTCTCGCCGTTTCCGCCTCCGGTTGTTTAACGATGACGCCTCAAGATGGCGCCAGAAAGCAGCTCGTGTTTACTTCCGCCGACGAGGTCACGTCCTCCCCCCCCCCCCCTCCCCTGTTTGTTTGTTTGTTTATAAGTGAGATTATAGAAAAGGACACTGATTGATTACTGTGAAACTTGGGGAAACCATGTGGTGGGGGTCCGGGAAGAGCCCTTTGAATTTTGGTGCTGATCTGGATCAGGGTTTTCATTTTTCTCGTCCTTCAACATTGTGAGGTCGGACGTTTTTCAACATTTCCTCTGTTTACCCCACAGGAGACAACTCATGGATCTTGATCAAATTAAATTAGGCACATTTAGAGAACTGATATCTATGAGCGTGTGAAGTTTGGTGCAGCTTGATTGACTTTTAAAGGGATTGATTGTTGGGCCCTTTCTAGTTATTTGGTGCCTCACAGTAAAATTCATCAGGCTGCTGTCTCACCTGCTTCCACATTTCATCACCTCCCCACCACCCTCAGTGAGTTTAGAGGAGCCAGTAAAGTTTCCACTGGAGGAGAAGGAGCTGAGCCCGAGCACATGTCTCCAAACAGGCCTGCACGTTGAGTCAAGGTAGGTTTTATCTTTAAAAGATGTGTCAGGATGTTGTTTTTTTTTTCATTTATTCGTTCTGGGATTCCTGTCGATTTTTTAACTTAGTTTTCCACCTTTTGTGTCACTGAAAAATGCAAACATTCATTTGTCCGTCATGTTTCAATAGCACCATGCTCTGAAATCCTGACTCATGATTTCCTTGTGTATGGGGCAGGGTGATATGGCCAAAAATGATATCAAATTATTATTTCTGTTTAGTTTTAGACTGTTTGTTTAGTTTGAGACAAACAGTAATATATCAATATCGATCTTTGTTATACTGCAATTGATGAAATTATAAGGTGATAATTATTGATATTGTTTTATATTCAAGGTTTAATTTAATATAAGCAAGGAAATGTGCAGATCATACACAATTTAAAAGAATCTCCAATGGACGTCTTTCTGTCATGATCCACAGCATCATGCTGACTGACAGGACAGTAGATGTATTTGTGTCCGGTGTAGCTCATTGGCATAGTTCCAACACTATGAAGTCAACAACTAATACGGATGAATTCTAATATGATCTGCAGTTTGAGTGTTTCTGCAAAAATCATCTGTTGCTGGCCTATTTCTTCTCTTTATTTGAGGTTCTAACAGGAATAACATATGTTTTAACTTCCAAATGGGCACAGAACCATTTTTGTCTTAGTTTTGAACCTTATCAAATCACAAGAAACATCTGAACTCACACCAAAACAGGAAAGTTTAATAAAATAAGAATAAAATAAAAACAAAAACATACACTCACATCACATATGTAATTACATTAATATCACAAAAATATTCTGTATTCAATTCCAATGTGATATATTAACTAACTGCAGCTCAGAGGGGTCACTCATGTCCATCGCTGTTGCCATATTTCTTTCCTGACATTTTAATGTAGCTTGCTTTCTAATCTGTCAGGAGCATGGACGCCTTTCATCTATCAATCTGAACATGGCTGCAGTTTGTCACATCTGTAATCTTATACTTAAGAATCGGACCCAGACCCAGAAGTAGAATGACCCCAACATCATGTTCATAGACAGACCAAAGCATCCCAGTGTGTTCTGATGCGCTGCATGGGTTTACTCCGAGTCAGCCCGGCAGGTACAGGTGTTCAGTTACTGACCACCCAGGAGCTCAGGGACACGGCCAGTGGGTGCAGGTTTACTGTGGAAGGTGAGAACGCTGTGTGGGGGCGACATGGAGCAACAGATTCAACAACCAGCAGCAGCAGCAAGGCCCATAGTGGAGGTTCTTTTGTCCTGCGTCCTGGGTGATGAAACCAGTCTGCAGAACTCTGCTGTTTTCAGTTTGATCAGGATCGAGCTCCATGTCATGTGAACATTAGAGGAAATGGTTTGTTTCAAAAGGGTCAGTATTAGTTTCAGATCACAACACTGGTTTTGTTTACGTTCATCTGTTAGGACTAGGGATATTTTTACTTTGTTTTTCAAATTCAAACCTGAAGGTCATGGGTTATTTTTATCCTGCTACAGAAATCTATTTAAAGTTAGCTTTTTTTTTTTTTACTGAGGTAGTTGACTCAAGAAATTGTAAAGTCATTTGCAAGAAACAGTCTGTCAAAAATAGAAGCATAATAATCTTTATAATGTTACATTACATTCATTAAGTTTATATACACTTTAATCTACCATATGTGGGGGGAAAAGTCAGTATTCTTATTTTCTGTCCAGATACAGTATTTGCTATTTACTGCATGTCCAGAGCTCATTCTTGCGGTGTTGACCCCTGAGGATGGGAGGCGTCCTCCCATGGGGACACTGTTACCAGGATGGGTCAGTTACTGAGCCACCTGAGCTGGATGTACAGACAAGAGGGAGAACGTGTCGTGTAACGAAGATACGGGGGAAGCCATTTTATAGCTCTTACTAACCTCTGCTGATAAAATCTTCAAGTACGTGGCATCATGTTTGTGTAATGACAACAGTGACCAAAAGGTTAACTTGGCACATACATAATGAATAGATGAAGGTCCACACTCATTCCAGTGGACAAAAAATAGATCTAGTAACTAGTTTGTGATACATGTATTGTTCAGTAGATTGTTCTGTTTGTGGGTCGTAGCTCCTGTTTTATCAGGGAGGATAAAAATCTGCTGTTTACCAACATTAAGTAACAAGAAAATAAGACTTTCACAAACGCAGAGGGGGTCACATTCATGGACTGGTCTTTTGTCTGATGTAGCATTTCATAAGACTGAATACGAGCTTATTGTACAAAAAAAAACTGTTTTAAACCAGAAATAGTTTATTCCTTTTATTAGTGGTGTGGCTTCTGTGAGGAAATGAAGCAGAGGAATGCTCAGCAGGGGCAAATAAGAGTTTGGTTGCAAAGATAGACGGTGTCAGTCTCACCTGCAGGTGGCTGTCTAGTTCTGTTAGACTTCAGTGTTCACTCCTCAACCACTCACACAGACTGGGACCCTGCTGGGATCTTGACAGGTTTATACTTAAAGTCTTGACTTCACTAGATTTAATTTAACTGTTTACTTTTAACACCACTGAATGAAATCACTCATAGATATGTTTGAAACCTTTTGCAAAGCATCATAAAAGACTTTTTTTATATGCATTAGAGGGTTTCAACTACAATTATGTTCATAATTTGAAAATTTAGTCTGCTGATAATGTTCCTGATTCATTCTTTAATCCACCATAATGGAAATGATCTTTTACATTTTCTAATATCCAAGGTTTTGTCCTTAGATGTCTTGCTTTGTCCATAGCTCCAAATATTCAGCAGTGGAACCAATGTTGGGTAATTGTTCATGAGAAATAGCTGAAACTATCAACCAATTATTTCTGACATATTCTCATATCAACAAAGTGTCAGGAGGTCAGAGGTCAGGGGAGCTGTGAGGCCGGAGCTGACAGGGATGACTGTTTACGGGCAGAGTGCTGCCAGGAGGAGGAGGCCGCGCAGCACAGAGACACGGTGAAACACAGCGAGAGGGGCAGACGCGCCATATTTACTGTCTTTCCTAGTAAGAGCTCAAGTGCGAACCCGTAATGTGTATGTCGGTTGATGTAACCTCCGGCCTTCAAGGCACACACGCCTGGGTCTGGCCTGATCCTGGCGGCTGACACCGAGGTGTAAAGTCAGGGGACGTGATGGGAAGGAGGGCGCCTCACAGTGGGGTTACCATGGACTTAACAAAGAGACACTGTGAGCTCCTGGGTTTCAGAGTTTGCTGTCAAACCAGCGATTACAAGCAGTTTTTTTTAAGACCGTGTTGACTACATGCGTGGGTATCATGAAGTCCATTGATTTTGTGCCTTTGATAGATGCTGCTGTGCAGTTGCAGAAGTTGAAATCTGGAATTCTATCAAGATTTTCCGTCATTCATAATCCTAAAGCCTCTGGTGAATTAACTTCATATATGGTGAGAGGACCATGCAGAGGAATGAATGTAGGCGAGGCAGAGAGTGTGGAGGCGACAGAAAATGATTGAGAGAGGGAAAACAGATGGGGAGATTGAATTTTAGAGGAGGGCAGGCGGAGGCAGCGTGCTAAGGGAATCTTTTTGTGTGTGTGTGAGTATGTCTGGAGAGAATGGGAGCCTCTTATACACCTCACAGCGTGAATCTGGCCCGGGCTGCGGCCTCGTCTCGTCTACACAGCGGGATGCTTTCCTGAGTGGGCTGCCCATGGGAGGGGCACCTGCAGGAGCCTCAAACACTGGTCAAGAGGGATAGCCTGACAGGCGGGGCGAGGGGGCGAGGGGGTGCAGGCATGGAAAGATGCATGCTTTTTCCAGGAAATGGACATGTGCTGGGACTTATGAAATCCTCAGGTAGAACACACAGGGATGTTCCCCGAAAGAAAATATATGGCCTTGTGTTTTCCCCTGTGGACACTGCCTGTAATCGCAGGATGAAATCAGAAGCTTCTGTCGCACACGAGGACAAAAGTTATGATTGGAGCAAGTCGGCCGGCGCTGGCAACTACTAACACAAACAACACAAGGTTTATAGATCGGCCGGTCTGCCAACTGAGACAATATTTTCCATCCATTTGGTTGGGTTGACCAAACACCGTGTATTTGTAGTTTATCAAACGCGCAGTCATCCCAGCCGACCTGAGGGAAGACTTAATCATCTGATATATTGAGTTTGAGAAGACACCCAGAACCTGTCCACTGTGAAGACGCAGAAAATCGAACAACAAGCTCTCTGTGCTTTAATATCCACGCCACCGCTGCACAATGTCTTTTTTGGACAAGTTTCATCTTTACACAAGCTGCACCCTCCATCGTTTCTGTCATTGTGGTATGAACCCAGGGGTCCAAAACTCACCAGATCTCATATGAGGCCTGGTGATTCGAGCTGTAAATGGAACTCGCTCGTTGTCTGCAAGAAATTCCTTTCAAATGGACAAATGTGCTGAGAGGGCCTCGCTGTCTGTGAAATGTGGATGGCTATTGCATTAAGTTCACAACAGAGGGCGCCCCCTGTGGTGTGTGACCGCACAGGGCTCCGGGTAATAACTGCACTGGGAACATTATGCTCAGACGTATCCAGGCCAGGTAAATGGAAACACATGGCAGGCAGCATTGACTGTAGAAGGGCCCTATACAGCCTCAGAATTGATGGAATCACAGAAGAGAAAATGTCCCGAGCTCCTTTAACAAATACCTTCGGTACGTGTTTCTTTAACCCTGTCTGTATATCACCAGTGCAGTAAAGCCCTGTTGGGTGTCCCAGCTTCTTCTGCCGCCCTCAGCTGTTCTTCTCCTCTGTGAAGCTTCCTGCACGTGTGTTCACTTTATGCACAAATAAATAAACCCAAACTCAAACTTTGTTATCCTCAAGTATTTGGAGGCTCATTTTACATCACATTTAACATGAAATCGCTTTGATAAGTGAATACCTGGGGTTTATGTACTCACACAAGTTACTGAACGTCAAGTCTAAACACAGTTAAGCACAGTTAATGGAGCGTAATGGGCTTCTGTGTCATAGTGACAAAGAGAACATCAACCGCCCACATATTTCACTTGGGGCCAACTCTGAACAACCAGTGATGAAATAAAAAACTTAGTGGATCAGTGCCGCCTCTTGTGCAAACATTTCTTCGAGCTCTGGTAAATTGTCTTTTCTTTGAGGACATTATTTTTCTTTTCAGCTTGTAAATGTAGCTTTTTTTCTGTAATGGGAATTAATGCATAATTTGACTCTTTAGTTTTGCATTAACGACATAGGCTACATTAGATATTTTGTAAAAACATAAGAGCCTGGTCGAAGATTTCAGTTGATATGAGCCTTTCACATATATATCGTGTCAGAGTGTGTTGAAATATGTCAACATGAAATTTTAAAGAACAAACGATGCAGAAAAGACATTTATCTTAAACAAATGTATTTATTTTCTTAATTCAAGTTCTTTATATTTGTTTGTATTTATGTTCTCTTTTTATTTATAGTTCATAATATGTTTTATGGTTAAACTGTAAAATATCAAGCCTCTGTTACATTTCTCTGCCAAAACAGTTTGAAAATGATGTCTGAGCAATCATTTGTATGTAAAGTATATATAAAATAATCTGCTGATAAACCGATATCAGAACTTTTCTACACCTTAATATTGGTTAGTGGTTTACCTCAAACTCCACATCAGTCGGGCTCTAAAAGAAATCCCTTTTTTTCACAGTGCATCACATGGAAAATCACAATCAGGACCTTGAGTGTACCCCCCTCACACACCAGCCTGATACCCCCCCACCGATTTTGTCCCATCTTCCCATCCCTCTATGTCAAACACCAGTATTTGCTCATCTGCGTCAAAGAGCAACAGGGTTTGTGATGCAGTACAGTGCAGCCTTTGAGTCAGACAGGCAGACACAGACTGTTGCTACAGGGATACACACAGAAACAGACACACAAGAGCTGGGAAGATCCTCTTGAGCTGCACGCACACACACACACACACACACACACACACACACACACACAAACACACACACACACACACACATTTAGATATCTTGTTCTTTTGTGCACGGCCAAACTGTAGTTAAAGATCCAGCAACACATTGTATTACAGAAAGCATAGTTTTTATTCAAGGCTTTATATTATGCATTATTATAAACATCAGTTACAGTCAACACAAGGCGAGGCCATGTAAAACACCATTCATAATACTAACTAAACTGGCAAACCCAACATGCAGGTTGTGATAATATAAACTTGAATTTTTTTTATATGAGTCAGCAAACCAAGACTGTTGACCTGCTCCAACATGTGTCAACAAACATCTGAGAAAAATGTCTCAACAAGGTCCGGACCAGTTACAACCAGTCGTTCTCTGATTGTTCTCTGAAAATGAGCAGAAGTGCATCACGGCTTTACTGGAAATGCTTGTGCATGTGCAACATATGACATAATCTGTCCTCTTAATATTTTGTAGCACCGATTTGCTTGAAGGACAAAACATTTTTTTACAAAATAAAAAATCGTCTCTATTCTTAGATCTTTCAGTTTAGGGTTAAATGATGTTAAATAATTGTAGTGTCTACTTATGTAAAAAGTGACATTTCCATAGTCACAAATATAATCTCAATAAGACATTTAAAACCAAATGATCAACATGTAAGCTTACAGCAAGTTGAGACATTATTTGATATGAACACCAAAACAAAAATAGGTGACACACTGAGATTGTCGTCTTTTGCTGGTAAAACCCATCTAATCTCCAAATAGGAAATATTGTCTACTCATAAAGCTTTTATGCACTGGCAAACAAAACAAAGATAGTTAACATTTAATCTCTTAATAGAATATTTATTTCTGTTCACAAAGCATTTTACAAAGTGCTTTCATTTGCTTGGTATCATTGTTTCCTTGGCTGATTCTAAATCAATCGTCTTTGCACTAATTGATAAATTCATAAAGCCTTTGTGTACATCCCCTTTTCATACATTTGCATACTGTTAAACACACGTACGCACTCACATTATTATCTGTGCCGTTGAAGTCACTGACATCACACTACTGCAGTGGACTGCTCTTGCGGCAGAGCTGATTTGCTGATGTCAGCGTCTGCCTGTTGCGTCTTCGCTTTCCTGTCAATAGTGTGTAGAAGAACGGATTCACACAAGAGTTTCCATAGGTCAGCCCCGTCAGGATGCGATTCACTGTCACCTGCGTCCCCACCGGGACTGTCCGCAGCATGTCGGGCTGGTACAGCGGCAGCAGCTGCCAGATCCAGAAAGGGAGAAAACAGGCCCAGAAGGCCAGAACGATACCCAGGATGAGAAGCAGGACTTTGGGTTTGGGAGCACGGGCAGGACAAGCAGTGCTGCTCGCAGTGGCCCAGGCCGGCTTGGTCTGAGACACCCAGTACAGCCGGCCCAGGGTGGCATAGAGGGCTCCGATGGCCAGCCCAGGACCGAGGATGCTGGTGCAGAACAGCACACTCAGATAGGCTTTGGAGCTCTGCTCGTCCCACGCCGGCACACATAGCTGGCCCTCCTGGTTCTCCCCGTCCTCCAGGTGCAGGGTGATCATCATGGGCAGACTCAGAGCCACGGCCAGTCCCCAGGCCAGGCCCACACGCAGCAGCCCGGAGGAGTTGGAGGAGGAGGTGTGCAAGGGGTGAGCCACAGCCCGGTAGCGGTCCAGGCTCATGGCGGTGAGAGTAAAGATGGAGGCGTGCATGGTGAGGAGGTCCAGGCTCAGGAGGAGGCGGCAGCCCGGCTCACCAAAGGCCCAGCCAGACGCCAGGCTGTCGTACACGATGAAGGGGGCGGTGAAAAGGTAGAGCAGGTCGGCAAGTGCAAGGCTCAGCACCTGGAGGTGAAGAGAGGAGGAGGAGGAAGAAGAAGAGGAGATGGGGTAGGTGGAGGGGGAGGAGGCGTTGGCAAGGCAGAATGGTATAGGTACTCTCATCAGGCAGCAGGATGGCCCTGCTGCGCGTCTTCTCCTGGTCCTCCTGCGCCTCAAAAGGAGGCCTAACGTGTACAGGTTTCCTGTGATGCCCAGCAAGGAGAGGAGGGAGAGGAGGGAGCAGAAGAGAGCGGTGGATGCCAGGCTGGGTGATGGAGAGAGGGAGGGAGTCGGGGAAGGTATAGAGACATTGGGGGTGATGGGGAAGGTGTATGGGGAGGGTGGAGGCAAAGAACCTGAGAAGTCCATAATGTGGAGTTTTTAAAGTTATAAGGGACGTAGCGATGGAGTTTAAAGCTCAATCTGTTTCAGATGCAGTTTCAGCAGCGAGAGAAAGGAGAGGAAAGAAAGAAAGAGAAGAGAAAAAGGTGGAGAGGACAACAAAGGGATCATTTGTTAGTTTTATCGCTATTTTCCACTTTGTCGTATTTTCTGGCGATTTTATTTATTTGACACAAGGATGAAGGAAACTGATGCTTTGAGATTACTGACCTGTGATTTATGTGCAGTATATTTGGTGACACCAGATAAAGTAAATACAGTCGTATAAACATGTAGAAATGAACAATGTCAGCGAAACCAGGGATGGTTTATGTTTGAGCAGAAACCTGTCCTGGCTGCCACAGCCTTCACACTTTTACAGTTTAACAAGGAGCCAAGCGAGGCTGTTCGGGTTCTAGTAAAATAATTGGATTTTCAGAGTAGGAGGGCTCGGTTGGAAAGTTGTAAATCTGGACTCAAACCTCCCAAAGGCTGGTTCCTCCTTAGGTCAGCCACTGGGCAACAATTAGTCTAAGTGGGACACCAAGATGTCGTAAAAGTAACATGGCCCAAAAGTCGGTTTGTCAAGTTTTACTTTACCTTTCTTTGATTTGTTGTTTGGATGCGGATCTGTGACTCCATCCTGGAGCTTGTCATGCAGTTTAGTCACAAGAATAAACTGAAATTGATCCATTTAAACTTTGCTGGTCCAGAAGAAGAGACAATATGTTGTACCTTATCTTTTCTGACATTGTTCTGTGACACGAGTCTAATAGTTTTCGTCCATGACGGATGGTTTTCTGCAGTAATGTTATCTGCAGTGACATCAAAGTGGACGCGGGGAGCCTGACAGGAACGGCCTGTATGACACATGGTGGCCCGGCGGCTCCGGGGTTAAGAGCTCCTGTTGAACTGTGGAGGCGCAGCTGATCCCCTGCGGTGCTGCGCGCCTCCATACGTTACCGGCTCCCCTTTAAATAACAGACTTATATTCATGACAAGACCCTTGAAGCTGAGAGTCGGTGCAGAGGAGGATTTTCCTTTATTTAGATTTATTCAGCTGAATTCTTCTAATAATAAATGGTGGGATTGTCTTTGATCCAAATGGGTAAACGTGTTTAACTATGCACTTTTAAAATGGATAAATATTTCTAAAAATAGGCTGCAGTCCCAAAGAGTTAAATAACACACATTTAAAGACCTCACTATTAAAAATTAAATTGAAGGTCACTTTAAATATTAAGCCAATATATGGATCGACACACTTTATATGCCTTGAGAATGTTGGTTTATAGTCTACATCACATTATAACTTGTATTGAGGTATGTCAAAATATTATAAGCATTTATTGCTAAATGTATAGCAATAATTTGAAGCCTATGTCAACGCTTATGAAAAAGACCTCTATGCATAGGCCTATAATCCGCACAGTATTTATATAGAACTATAACCATTAATTCACCATATTTGTTTTTTCTTTAACTTACCCTAGAACAGCTTCATCCCAGATGCTGCTGCAGAAATAATGTTCCATGCATTTGTTCAGAGAAAAAGTTCCATTTCCATTTTCAAACGCTCGTGCTTTGTTGTGAGCTCTTCAGGCACAAAGTTAGGATGATCGGTTGTCTTCAGCAGGAGGAGGTGATGCAGTCGGAAGGTGATAATCTTCCTCAGAACTTTCGGTGATCTGATCTCCGCTGTGTGTCCCGTCCCGTCCTCAGTGCAGCTCTGCCTCCTCGGCTCAGTGTTGGATGTGTCTGAGTCGATGGGAGAGGGGTGAGTGTGGGAAGGGGGGGGGGGGGGGAGTGGGTGGGATGGGATACTGAGGGAGGGGGTCTCATCCCGCACCGGACTGATTATTAATTTTAAGTTGTGTTGTCCTGATCTGGGGTCCAGGGCACCCCCACAGAGTGAGTTCAATGTTTATTTTTTTTCCATTTGTTGAAAGCACCACAGCAACATAATATATAACAATATCCTTCCAAATTATAGATTTCACTCTCCAACAATTAATAATGGTAAGAAATATATTAGAACCGTCTATTTTGGCCTTTGTGGTGAAAATGAGTTTGAGAACTTCTGAGAATCGACGTGGATGACAAACAGGTTCCTTTCTAATAACATCCTCTTTATCCTAATTGCTGTTTTCTCATTTCAGTTGCTTCTGAATTATGACTGAAAATGGCCACAGCTGTGCTGAATAGTGGAATACGAATTTAAAACAGATTAAGTTCATATTTGTGTCTGTTTTTATATATATTTATATTTTATAGCTACATTTGGGGGGATTTACAGTAAGGTTTTATCATGGTGTTTGACGACTCTCTAATGGTTTCAATACCTTTTTAACCAGACATAAATCTCGCACGGCCGAGACTTTCCACGAAAGTCGAGAACCGACCATAAATGGTATCACAACATCATATTCTGGCAAATAATCAGATGCCGTATAAGTCCGATATGTTCACAGCAGTAAGGTTTAAAAGTGACCAATTTATTGTGATGGAATTATGAAGCCAGGGTGTTTTAAAATATGAAGCGAGGGAACAAGGTTTATTCAGTAATAACACTGTAGATGCACTTCAAAGGGCTGTAATGATGATTTATATTAAAACAAGAGACTGTAGTGAAGAAGCAAAACTGTAAAATGCAGAACTAAACAAAAAGGCTTTATGGTTTCCTTGTTTTTACAACTGACTTACACAATTTATTTCTATTTTTAATCCTGTTACAAAGCAGTTGGCAAAACGAAACCGAATTTATTATACAAAAAGAATGTGAGCATTACACGAGTCTCAGTGATAACAGCTCATCAGTGAGTGTGAGAGGTGAAGACCTGGGCGGCTCCAACAGTGGCACAATGACAAGTGAGCTGAGGTTTCATTTATGGCTCTAGAAGTGTTTTTCTTTAATCTACAATCACTTAAACTGATAAAACACAGGGAGTAAGCCAGGGCCACTATATATTGGATTAGTGAGTCAAGAATCTTCAGTCAGAAACCATGTCCTGTGGCATTTCACTTGGCTCTCGGTGAGCATGGATGTAATTCTCTACTGGATACCTGAATAATGTAAGCACACACGTAAAACTACTCAGTTGATTCTTCCAGTGTAACTGAGTTTGGACGTGGAGAGTTTAGAGTCCATGAGCAAAGCAAAGAGACAAACCTCCCGAGCAGCGTATTTTCTGTCATTTCATGACGCACTGACATAACTAATGGAGTTCAACCCTGACCCAACGTCAATACCACGTCAGCTCGTGTTCAAACACACTGTGTCTCACACCCCCCCCCCCCCCGCGAGGGATTCATACAATGACTGTGTTTAAATTATAGAGGAAATTAATTATCCAGCGCACTCGCCTGAATCAACATTTTTCCATGTCACAGAAAAGTTGAGCTGGTAGTTCTAATAAGTGGCCGGACTTTAAAGCTCCCACAACATCACTGAATAAACGGGTCTTTCAGGAGTTATCAAAAGCAACTTACAGTTGCCTGTTATCCACTGAGTTGTTTTTGGCCCGGACGTCGCAGAGCCCACAGCTGCGGTTTGCCAGCTTCAAGAGGCTGAACAACTTGGAAATAATTTAGTTGTGACCTGCCAGTAAAATGTGCAGGCTGGACGCCTCGTTCTGGTGGTGGGGAGTCCGTGTTGGCTGCTTCATACATGTGCTGGCGTATGTAAGATAGACAGAGACAGGCAGTAAAGACGAAAGAGGGGCTGGGGTGGAATGGGGGGACATACCTATCCCCACGGGGTGTGAGGAATTTGAACAAATACCTGGCACAGGCATGCCAAAATAGGAGCAGGGGGGGGGGGGACCACGGAGGCATGAGAAACCCAGGCTCATAGGAGGAGATGGACAGGTAGAGCCACTCAGATGGAAACAGAGAAGATGGATTTAATGAGGTGATATTATGTGCTCGCTAGGTATCACATTCTAATAGAAGTGGGGGGGAAAGGAGCAAGATGATTATCAACTGTAAAACCAGACATTTGGAAACGAATAATGCTCAACCTCAACACGCAACCATGGAAAAAAAGAAAGAAAGAAAAACAAGCAGGGGGAAAGACAACTGCAAGGTCTGAGCTCTGTTCCTGTTTATTTGTCTTTGTCCGAACACATCAATCTCCGTCTGTGCAGACACATTATATAATTGTTTAATTACATTTACCTAAGCAGTGTGGGCTGTGTTCCAGTGCTTTGACCTCCATGTGGTTCTCCTCATTAATTAGACTGCGTCAATTTCAAAGTATATGCTAATATGGAAGGTAACATTGAAAGATCACTTATGAGCTCCTTTGCTTTTCTGTGCTGTCATTATGACGAGCAGATCAAAAAACAACTGGGTCAGTGATCGTGGCTGTAAATTTCAAAACTATATGATTTTGTATGAAAAGTTGCCCATTCATAATTTGTAAAGACTAAGGTGATTTATTTATATTACTTGTTTGGCATCAACATCTAGAAGGGAACTCGGAGAGTGCATAACTCCACCAAGGCTAACACCCTCTTTCGCCATGTTAAAGAAAGTAATAAAAAACATCCTCCTGACTCTTCTTCTTTGACGGGTTCTTCCTCAGGTCTCGCCCCACCCCTCCACAAAATGTCATGGAAATCAGTTCAGTAGTTTCTGCATAATCCTGCTAACTAACAAACAAATAAACAAACAGAGGAATGTGTTAAATCCAGTAGATCAATATTTTAATTATGATCCGCCCCAAAATGTAGACACTCATCGATTCCAACCTTCTAAATACTGAATGTCTGAAACTAAAATGTTGAAAATCCGCATCTGACCCATGATCACATTCTTCCACCAAGTTTCGTGGTACTGGTTGTAATAATTTTTCTGTTGCTCGTCTCATCCAGTATTGAATTAATCAAATAACCATTTCAGCTCCACTGTCGATACATTATTTAATTGTAAGGTTTAGTCTGCAAATTCCTTCAGTCGATTGTTTTATTTACTGGAGAGAAAAGAGAAAGAAGTTGGTCTCTTGCTCCGTCACAGTGGAAACCAGCAGCAAATCACGACTATATCAGTGATAATATCTCCCCAGTAAACTGACGTATTTCATCATAACGTCTTCACTTCACTTCACATCCCACCACATGTTGTGTGTTATATTCTGGGGTTTCTGCTCCTCGAGTGTGACGACATCATGGGGCCAAACGGTCCCTGAGATGTCTTTGTGCTACTGGGAGTTCACCAGAGGTTGAGCGTGTAAAAACAAAATGGAGCTCGAGCTCAACACCGGCGCTCCCTTGAAAAAACAGCCGTTATTATTCTGTGTATCTTCATCTGTTGATGCAGCGCGGCCAACAGAAGGGGCTGTAACGGTGTCTAATCAGTGGGTAGTCACAGCATGACAAACAGCCGCCCCATAAACACTAACAGCTCCCTAACCTTTTCCTGGCCGTCCTTGCTGTCTTTGTTCATTTCATTAATTAGCTTATCCAATCCCGAGCGAGCTGACTGACAAACTGCCCGAGCGCCGCCCGTCCTCTGTATCATAGTCTTGATTAAATGGGCGGACGTTTTTCGTGTGTGTGTGACGAATGGTTGTTGGAGCCGGCTGATTCACAACTTGTGATGAGTTATTGATTCCCTCCCCGTCCCCCCCCCAGTTCTGCTGCATGTCTGTGTTTACAGATGTGCATCAAACTTCTGCTGTGCCCTCAATGCAGGAGTTTACTCACAGCGCTGTGAGTACTACCTGGTATTTAGTCTGGGTACACACCATGATTTCATTATGCATTTATTTATGTGTTTATTAGCAACAAGTTTAACTCATAATTTACATGCCACATCTGCTTTTTGAAGAAAATGTTAGAAAGACCTCTAAAAAGCTTAAATCATAAAATTTTGGACAAAAGGTCTGCTTTTCTAACCTGTAACGTTGTTCGATTCCTTGTTGATATTAAATTAAAAAAATGATTTAAAAACTTACTTGTGGAAATGTGAAAAAGTGTCTGTTATTGCAATCTCATGACATTCTGCAGATCAAACAAAATGCACGCTCTCGATGCCTTGTCTGTGTGTCGAGGATCTTTCTTCTGCGTTGGCCCCCAAATTGCAGACTCCACACATTGAACCAATATGCTTTTACCCCTGAATTCACAGAGCATTAGATTTGGACCCTCTGTGACCATGACACAATCTGGAATCCGTTATACGACACTGCGCCCGCAGATTGACGCCCCGTCTGCAGAAATCAGATCAGCCTCTCACAGGCCCACATGCCAAGTTATCCCAGCAGCAGCATCTACCCCGGCCAGCAGGGAGGTGAACTCTTCACCAGCAAGATGTCTAGTGTTGCCCTTTCAATTACTTTACTTTAAAAGCTAAAACTAAGTGATGAGTTAGAGCGTAAAGGGACTAAAATCACACTTTTGCTTTATGCAAATCTCTCTCATTGATACTAATGGAAACTTAAACTTCTACTTTGATGAAACCAAAATGTGTGAGCAGATAAACCGTCGCTCTTGTCATCCGTGTTCAGCATCTCTCGAGTCATAAAACACCTGAAGGTGTGAAGCTCGGCTCCTTTAGTGTCGGCACAGCTGCTCACATTAAATCCAGGTTTGTCATTAGGTAACCAGGTGTATAGCCTCTGGTCACTGCAGCTAACCACCACTTCACTTCACTTTCAAGTCCTAATTTGAAGCACAGATTTTTTACTACAGGGTCACTATAGGCTGCAAAAATTGTTCCGACCTGCCCACTGGTGGCTGAGAATCAGTATTGCAGCCCCACATATACACAATTACACTGTGCTTCAATGAGGGTATTTGACTTGGCGCCAACACCAGGGCTTGAACCTGGAAAAATGATGACCCCCCCCCCCCCCCCCCCCCCCCCCACACTACCTCCCTGCTGCAGATGTTCCTCCTAATTTATTGTAACTGAAGTCAATTAAGCACCGTTTCCAAAAATGACTGCTGCACATGAAATGATTCATCAGAAATACCACTGCATGAAAAATATGAACAGTGGAAACGTTGGCTCGCCGTTGAGCTGCTATAGAAATGAGCACTGCTGCTGGTTTTCTGCATCATTACCAGTCAAACAAGTAAAAAGGAAAGTTCTGTCCCAGATGCACATAACTCTCCTGGTTTGTTCAAGTCCACAACGGCTGCAGCTGTTTAGCACAAGCAAGTCGGACGTCGCTGTAAACACAGGTTATTATATTTTCAAAGCACTTCAGAGGAGAAGTGATTGTAAAAATGAGCTGAGGGAGTGAGATGGATAGAAAGAGATGGTAACTTCCACGATAGTGTAGCTTTGAAGCGATATAATGTGTTTATGTACATTGTTTCAACCAATTCTGAATTCCTAGCATGTGGTTTTGTAGAGTTAAGTCAAATGGCTGCCTACTGTGTGTTTGTGAGAACATGCAGGTCCCCGGCTGTGTTTAAACCAGTGGACGTTGCAGTTTGTGGTCAGTGCATTAAACCCTAATGCACAGTGGGCAAAAAAACACCCAGGACAGCAGAAACACTTTGTCTCACATCTTTAACAGAAGTGACCATAGAGTGATCGATTGTGTATCTTTTCTCCTCTTCACTTTTCCTGAATGTGATCTTCTTTAATAACATTCTCCTGGTTCTTGTTAAACTCTCCATTTCTCTCGGATTATTCACAGAGACAGACATGATCCCTTCTGATCATCACTCTCTCTCTCTCTCTCTCTCTCTCTCTCTCTCTCTGCCACCCCTCCCCTCCCTCACAGTTTTCCACTGGTCAATTACAATTAGTGTTTTTACACAAACACTTATGTACAGGTCGCCCAGCTGTACGTGTCATCTATATGACATTGATCAGGTTTATTGTCTTGTCAAAATATTTTGTGCACCATCAGACTGAGATCACAGTCTACATGTTGTCGTGGTGATTCATTCAATAGATGGTTCCGAGTGTTTACATGCTCGTGTTGTTGGATGGAGCTGATTGTTGTGGCTGCTGCATTGTGTCCCGTCTCCACCGGTTGTCCTCTGTCCTCAATCTGATCCTTATTCCCATAGAATGAGCTCATGACATCATAGGTCATTTCTTGGGCGCCTTGACTGAGATTAAATCAGATTAAGTATGAGTAAACACACAGTGTCGCTTTCTCTCTTCTTCTCTCCCGCTCTTATACACACACACACACACACACACACACACACACACACAGAGAGAAAGATGCACAAAATTCACTGGATAATTTGAGTGTTGATCAATACCAATATAATCTATTTTTCAGAATGATTTATAACAAACATATATGACTTTAATTTCAATATTATAGGTCAATTAGATATCTCTAATTAGCCCAGAATATGTATATATAGACACATTTATGCAATGATAATTATTAAACTAGAGACTACAATTATTATACCTTTTAGCATCTTAACCTCTTCTTAAAAGTAAATCTCTGGGAGAAGTTGTTCATTCATGACAGGCAGGTCCTTATACGAGATCTGATTAGAAGTGTTATTGATGTGCTAAATGAAGATTTGTGCTGTAGTTTCATATTGATTTGATGTCATCAAAAACCATGAGCCTTGAAATTCACAAATAAAATAAAAAGTAATTCGTGTGACACTTTTGACCCAAGTATTTATAAAAGAATAAAGTCACTAATTTTGAATAAATAGATTAATCGAGTAGTCACGTCGCTATTTGTCCTATAAACTGTGATTAAACTCGGATGAATCTCTGTGAGAAATGACAAGGTCACTGGCGGTCCGGAGAGGCGCGTGCTCGGCTCCCAGCAGAGGGCACATGTCACAGGCGACGTGAGCGCGCTCATCCAGCGCTCGAGGGCTCGCGCACAGTTGACAGCAGCGCCTGCACGGGACAGCCCGCGCACGGTTTCCAATCAGTCTCTCAAAGTGAATTAATGAATCGTTAAATTCTGTTTGTAAGAAGCAAGTGAGAGTCAACGAGAGGAGCACGTCAACAGAGGGTGAGTGGAGGATGAATGATGGTGAAACAAATAACCTGGTTCAGATTGTTTAGATGGAGATGATGGAGATTGAATTTAACCTTAAGCTTTGTGGTTTGGCATGAAAAACAGGTGAAGTCATCCTTTTTTTTTAACCCCTGGAGCCAAAGATGTTGCAGTTTTACACATCTGGATTTTGGCCCTGGGGATAACAACACTTTAGCTTCTTCTAAACTTTGTTTTTTACATATTCTTTGTCCAGAGTCTGTGTATTTTCATATAACAGCTTATGTGAGAGTGAGGGTGTTTCAGAATCTAGTGAAATCAAAGTTGTTGTATTTCTTCATAGTCAAATTCAATGTGGACAATTATAATTTGAATTTCTACTTTGCTCTGTGCAGGACTGTGGGATGAAATAATGATTAAAAAAAAACACTGTGCAATGAAGCGATGCCAGAGTGAGTCCTGAACAGATATGATGGTGTAAGAGAGCTCAGTGAGTCCTGATGATTTAGACTTTAATCCTTTTTTGTTTTGGGGAGTTGTGAACTGATAGAAAACACACAGCTGTATTTTGAAATGGGTTTTAAAATGACGTAATGCCTGTGGAAAGCTGACACAAACAGTGAGATGAGACAAACCACTGGGAAGCACATGTCAATGCACATGTGTGATTTTGAAAGTGGGACTTCGCAGCGTTTCTCTGCTAGATGCACAGTACAGCAGGTTGTACACATATAGGTAGATATACAGGTTTAATGCAGCTTGGTCAGCACTGGTGGATCGAGCAGGTTTAAATACAGTTGTAAGGCATATGGCTCAGGGGTTTTCAAGAAGAGGTAAAGAGGTTGGATAATAAGAAGACAGCAGTTTGTTCCCCAGCGGATTTTCTTTTAGCAGGTGCTCATCGCTCCATTTTGTAAAGTCTGGATTTGTAGGCTGTGTACATATATTTAGTCTTTATGACAATTTTAGGGAAGCCATACTTCAAAAGAGCTAATTATGATGAAATATACTCTTATATTCTTCATCCATAATGTTTGGTAACATGGCAGTGTAAAATAAACCCCCACTCCAGATCCAAGATAGTTTACTTTTAATCCCAATTGTAAATCGACATCTAAAAATCCTAATTTCCCATAAAACAACTCAATATTTTTGCTCCATTTTATTTGTAGTCTTTTGGATTTTAGAACATATGAAGTAACTGCAAAGTTGAAATAACTTTTTTTCATATTGAAGCAACTTTATCTTCAGACTTTCAAAAGAGGTGGGATGATTAAGATGACAGTAAGTTATGGTATTGCTGAGATAATATCATGCATCAGTATTTGAATTCTACTGCAAACGGGTTTGTTTCCATTTTACTGCTCTGATTTCCACATCGACACAAGTCTATAACATCAAACTCTTCTAAAGCATCATATTTTCACAAACAAACACTGATATGCACTTGTAGAGTATTTGAGTCATACACTGCACTTTACTTTACATCGACAGCATCGTCACAACCAGACATTCCAGACGGGGGAACTCTGGCAAATTTTTAGTGCACGTATCAGATGCATATATCTGCAAATAGCATGTTGTGCATGGGAAGGTTGGGTGAAAGCATGTGATCTAATCAAGGCTTTGGTGCAGAGGTGTATCGAGATGTCTGGGAACTGGTGAGCATGCAGTGGCAGGGCGTTTACCATAAATGTAAATTGTTCCCCCCTGTAAGTTTACATTGTAGTTCAACCCAATACAACAGCAATAAACAGTGATGTCAGCGAGGTGTTGATTTAACTTCATTGTCATTTTAAGGCTACATTTTGTGACTGAATTAGCTTGTAAAAGTAAAAGTTGTGTCTTTACACACCTAAATATTCTTTCCTAAGATGGGGTCATTATTTGCTCAGGTAGTCTACTTGTGTATTCTTGTCTTTTTACAGAATAGGTATAGAAAATGTGTGAATCTATTATTGTTGATAGCAACTTCATCAGTCTTGATTGTGTGTCTTTTTAGTGTTCCGATTTTTCTTGATTAGAAAAGTGTTGTGTGGCGTTTTAACCGGCATATTGCAACCTGCACCTTCTGATCTCCCCTGATTAACATTTGGTTGTTATCACTCACTGACCTTGATCACCGCGCTCAGCTGAGGGAGGGACGGCAGCAGGAAAAGCTTCAATTAGACGGAATAAGGCCCGGTGCCAAGATGACTCCACACTTATTATCAGATGTTCTCGTGTGTGCAAGTCGAGTATAATGTCCTCAAGAGTGACTTGTGTGTGTGTGGTGTTCATTAGTGAGTTTCAAATGTGTTCTCAGTTCAGACCTCACGATATTGAACTAATTAACCAGCTCCGACCTTACACAGTTTTTACTTTGCCTAATAATAATGGTCTTTGTGTCTATAGCATTTCAAATGTATCCACATTTTTTGAGACAGATGACTTATTTTAATGCTCAGCGTGTGAAAAAGCCTTTCCTGGGTCCAGATGTAGACGTGTGACGTCTGATTCATCGTCTGACGTGATGTCACTTGAGTCAGCATTAGTCAAAGCTTATGGCCAAATGCTTGGGATGAATTAAAAATCAGTGTGTAGGGTTTGAAAGAAGTGATGTTATCTGCTACACAGCCTGAGGTTGGCAGCGTGAGGCAACATTAGCATCAATTTTGATTTGGATTTCTTTTCGTATTCAGACAATTTAGGTAATTCCAAGGAGGGGAAACATTTCAAAGCCTAGAAAATGTATATAAATAAAACTCATAAATAAGGAGTAAAGAACACCAACTAGCAACATCATTCAGACATCAACATGCCAGCGGCAAATGCAACAGATCATCTTATTACAAGCACAGTGTTTGACAATAGTGTAGAAAGAGCAACACTAAATTAGTAGAGAAGCCTTCTGTGGAAGATGTTTCCATGAGCTGAAACCAGTGGCTATAGGATATGGTAAATACTAAATGATAAATCTATTCAGTTTATAGTAATACAACATGCTACAGAGTTATTATGGTCAAACATTTTCATGCATTTATCAAGCAGCACTTTCTGGAAAAGTCTGACTTTTTGGATTAAACCCTTCATATTCATTTTTTATTGCTTTATTATAATAATAATATTATAATAATAACAGATGCATAGCACTTATCTAAACAAGGTTACAAAAGTGCTTCACAAAATTCCTGGCAACATTTTAAGACATATTTGGTTTTAATAAATATTCAGCTGGGTTTCACCCTTTATGGCGCAGCATCTATTACTGTCTGGTGCTCCGCTGCTGCAACTATCAGCTGCAGTTATCGCAACATATGAGTGATGTCACCAGATCAACACTTCACCAGAGCTCTATTGATCAGATAGACTAAAAGCAAAAGGTCACTGCAGTGTGGGGATGTGTCTGCGCATTGGTTCTATATTTTCCTTGTTTGCTGTTACGGCTGTTGTAGTAGCCGTTTTGTGCTGATTAAACATGAAGTGAATTGAATAACTTCACCTTAACTAAAAGAGGGGGAGGGAAATAGGCCTGAGACAGACAGACATATGTCAGTGAGAGAGAGTGAGAGAAAGACCCGATCTGTGCCCTTGTTTCTAACCTCCACTGATCAATAGCGAGTATCGATGGCCTCATATTTGCATTGTGGCTACGGAATGTAGTGGTTCACTGAGGTTTTGTACATTGTGTTCACGGTCATAAATAAGCTCCATCATCAAACCATTATCGACCTATGAAACACTTTATAGAGTAAAAATAGATTGTAAACATAACCTATGATGACGGGCAAATCACAAAGAGTAGGCAAGGAAAGTGACGGCAGAATAAAGAACATAGTTTATTCAGAACCTTTTTTCAATGACAGCGAAATCACATTTTACTGCAAACATAATCTTGGCAAAAAAACATATTAATATGAGCAGATAATCTGGATAGAGAGAGGACAGGCAGTGACCCTCAGAGAGAAAGAACACATGGGAAGAGACTTGAGAGGAGAGAAAGATGTGAGGTGAAAGTGGATTACTCTGGTCGTGCAGGAGAATTGTGAACATAATAGTCAAAGCAGCTGAGAGTTGTAAAGTGATTTAATTGACTCCACCATTAATTTTTCCAATGTATGTTGTCTATTTAGTGATTTATTTGTACTGGCATCACCAGCTGCTGTTACCAGGCTGAACATCACTATTAGAGAAATTACTTACTCAGCAGGAGATTTTAATTTATGCTGATGATGTATTTCATTTATTTAAATACTCCTAAATCGCCTAAGTCCATATAGTTTCTTATAATAACATTTTAAAGGAAGATAACAGTGAAGTTATGGTTCTTAATACACTTACATCTTAATTACGTTATCTTCCTAAACTTTCGCTGGTGCCCTAAATTCTTTAAGTAATTACGTGTATAATTGCCCCTTATTTAAAAAAAAAAAAGACTATGTTACTTTTCTTCAGGCTGTTAGATTATAGACATGACAATAGATTGAAAGATTAGTTAGCCAAAAAATATATATATATATATATGGAGTGAGTCACTGTCATCATCCTTACAAAGTTAATAACGAGGAAATCAAATTGTACCTGAGTAATTACTTAAATGCTTAATCTTTCTATTAATTGATGAAGCAATTATTCAAATAATCCCTGCATCATATTATTGACCCTTGTTCTTCATTGTGTAATTGTGGATATCAATACAGATCCTGGTATTGAAAAGTATGATTAATCACATAAAATAAACAATATCTTGTTCAGTTCACTATTATTTACTGTTACAAATTTAGTTTGGCTGAAGGACCCACAGACGTTAGTCCCATCACATCATGCAGCCTTCATCATATATGGAAGGACTGTCCTGAAAGTGTGAAGCAACAACTTCACACCAACAATATTCCCACACACCCCCTTCGTCAGTGTTCTAGGTGGAGTCATTTGAGATATTTTCCACCTCACGTGGACTCTCACATTGCACACAAACACACATTCTCACACACAGACACACAGACACACACACACTCTTCCCTCATCACCTTCTCTGGCTGTTGTCGCAGACTTGTCCAGCGACACTTCAGCCCAATCATTGAGATAGCAGACCTGAGAGCTCATTCATCTGGTAGTGTTGGCAGGTACTGCAGTAGAGGCACCAAGGTCAGGGCTGCCTCCTCACACATTCACTGAACACTCAGTAACACAAGCCTGCATGGCAGAATTTGTCTTAAACATTTTCATGTGCTGCACACCAGCTTCTGTGCAGGCTGGCCTGTCCCATTCTCCTGAACACATTCCCTCTGAATTCCTATATATCACAATATCACAAAGTTTTACAACATTTAGCTGGGTGGTTAAATCTTAAGTGTGTATTGTTTTACCTTCACCAAGGAGGTGAAGGTTTTGTCTGCATTTGTTCGTTATCAGGATTATGCAAAAAACACTCTAATGATCTCCATGAAATTCGGTGGAGGTGATGGAACATGACCCCAGGAAGAAATCATTACATTTTGTTGTGCGTCCGGATCCAGGAGTTTTTCACTCTTTGCACTTCACTGCTTTGTCAGAGAATTATTCATGGGTATTGATGGAAAACAGTAACTATGTGTTGGGCTGTTTGTAGAATGCTGATGCTACAGTGGTAATTGCACTGGCCAAGTGGTCACTACATCATTTATTTGTTCTGTATCTCAAATTCTGATGAAGGTGTTAATTGTAACACTATACTGTATTTATAGTCAACACAAGCAGAAAGCAACATCTTTTAGATTAGTGACTTGCACAACTTATTTCCCCGCACCCTGTGTATACCCAGATGTATCCCACCTGCGTGTGTTTATAGATATTCTTCGCCACCTTCTATAACAGTAACCGCTCTTATGTAAATCCTCCACGGATTAGCAAAACCATCGGTGAGATTACCGGAGTCACAAGCGCAGCTGTAATCCACAGCATATCGTCATCTCCCAAGCAAGACATACTACCTCTTCACCCCCCAACTCAGAGTCCTTGCTTATTCCAGTCGTTCTTCTGAGCGACAATCCTGATCTTAATGTTTGACTCTAATCTACCATTTATCCAAGATTACTCACCCTGTACCACTTTGTATCCTGACACCAAATCACTGCTGATTACTCATTTAAGGGTTGAGTTTAGGGTTCAATGAATTCCATAATGATGGACATGAATATTATGCAGCACATCAGCCTGCCGATTTTTATGCTGTCTATTTTTTATTTAGTTTTACAGATAGTAAATGAGTGAAATCTATTTCCTCTGCTTTTTTTTTCCAGGTTCCATGATTGCATTTTAAAACTGTCTGTGGGAATATCTCCACCAATATTAGAGCAATATCCGGTAACACTTCAAGGACAGGAACCAAAGAGATACATCATCGGTAGGTTTCTGATCTGCGTCTATTTAGACATACATCATATATAGCATCCTTTAGATTTAAACTGAAATATAAAGTTTGGTGCATTTGTGTGAAGAGAGAGAGGTTGTTTTTTCAGACATCAGAAGTTGACACGTATGACTGCTGAAGCATGTGGTTTGTAACATCTACCTTAACTTTCATTTTAATTCTTTGTTTTTGATTCTCATGTCCTTTTCTTTTCAAGACTGGCTGTGCATTAGATAAGAAGGCCCTGAAGCAAAGGAATACAAATCTCTACAAAGGGAACGGGAGAACCAGCAAACTCTTCTGTTGCCTTCTCCTGGGATTCCTCCCCTTGCTAAGGACTTTTACCGAACATGTGTCAGGAAAGAAGGTCAACACATAAGTGAAGATGAACCCATACGTCACCTCTGACTTTAGGAGGGATCTCTTTCCCCATTTCCATTTGTTGTAGACTTTAATCTACCCTGCTGTTACTGCTTGATGGACTTCTGCCATATTGGTACAGTTATAGCAGTCGGTCATGGGTGAATGTTTTTCAGTTCTGTACTTGCCACAGCTCAGGGTTAAAGTTAAAGGCTTGATTCTGTCCACTAAAGAGACTGGATGTGGATTCTTTGACGTGATCCACTTGTAGAGTTCTCTGGAAATGGTTGGGCAAGGTAAATCTTTTTATTTCCAGATGTATTTGCACATTTCAACGTTATCAGACTCATTTGTATATTTTAAGGATTTCTGCATTCTGTTTGCCTATTCATTCATAGTACCCTCTTAAATCTATTAGCACAATGTATCTGCATATGATGATCATCTCTATTTTTTGCAGAAACCCTCTCTGATGGTCAGGTAGCCATTTGTGATTGAGTTCAAACAGGGATGCTGAGAAGGAGACAACAAACCCAGTTCTGCTCTCTCCCACTTTAGTTCACAACTCCTCTCCTTCCTTGGTTTACACCTGATCTATCAACCATGGCACCAGACCTCCAGAACAATGTAGAAAACTTCTCAGGTGACCTGTGTACTTACCTTTTCCTTCCATATACATCTGCCACTCCACTCTAAAAACATGAGTAATGTCAGAGATAGAGCAAAGTAATCTCTCTCTCTCTCTTTTTTCTGCTCTTCTTCGTGTGTTTTGTCAGGTGTAGACGAATTCTCAGCCGTAATGCTGAGCTGTAATGAGGTATGTCTGTCATGAGAGACTAACGGTTGCAGATGATTGTAGTTCAGGTTAATATTATCAATGCAACACTCAGTACCGAGTCTTCATCAAATTGACAATGGCCATCCAACATATAAGCAGACCCTGTGAAAGAAAATGTGAAACTGTTAAAGCAGTGACATGACTGCACAGGAGATGGCAAACACAATGTGTCAGTTGGGCCTTTCATGCTGGGAAAAGGTCACATTTCTTTGACCTGTGAATTGGAACGTCTAGTCGGATAAAGCACACATATTTGGGTTTACCACCAGTGTTGTCATTTCCTTATCCAAGACATATTGGTACAAAATTATACTTGATGGAGAATGTCTGTAAGAATTTCATATTCTGAAACTGCTGTATTCTTTGTTTCCTCATGCCCATACCAAGGGGTTGTGAAACTAGGAAGAACTTTGATCGTAAGAATTTGCATGTTTTTATTTATTTTGTTTTGTCTTTTATGCATGAACAATTGTATCATATCATCCTGTTAGAGGCTCATTTTGTATGTTTCGTATGTCCAATTTGCATCTTGTCACTATATTGTGAAAGGACCCCTACAATGAGCTGTAAATCCTTGAAATGTCTCCATCCCCATTCTCTTACTCCATTATATTCTCAGTCGATAGCTTAAATGAATTCATGCCTGCCTGAGGTTTCCTTTTTAATGAACTGAACTGAACCACTGCATGCTCTTGATGTCTGTTGAGGTCAACCCGGCCCTACTTCTCCTCGTCAAACCAATTCTTGTTCGAGAAATAGATTTCTTTGGCTCCTGCATCTTTTATTTCAGCTGTGATTCTAACTGATTTGTAAAATGATGCCCTTCTGGAACTATGTCAAGTCAGCCCACCTTTTGCTGAGGTATCTATCACTTAAAGGATAGACTGCACTGAGAGACAGTTTGTGGAGAGGACACCCAAACAAGTGACTGATCAATGCCCTAGGAAGGAACTGTCCTCTGGCTAATCATTTGCCACAATGGACCTGCAATTATCTCTTCATTAAGGATTGAAAGACTGACTGTGTTGTCAGTTTCCACACTTGACTTAATTGAATATCAAGCTGCTTAACTGCCACAACACCTGTAAGATCAAGGCTCATTGAGAAATAGAGAGAAAGTGTGAAGTTCTCCATAATAGAGAGTAGACTTAATAGTACATGATGGGAGCGGCACGAGTAAAACGTCGCTTCAGTGCTGTGGTGGATGGGCCAGTGGAGGAGGAGGAGGTCATGAGGCTGGCACAGAGTGCTGCAGATACAGCTAGGGCAGGGGGGAGCCCCACAGGGTCAGGGACCCCAACCAGTTCCCCGACCCATGCACTCAACGGCAAAGCTCTACCTCTTCAGAGCAACACCAACAATGCACGGAGGCAGAGTGCCATCGGAGAGTCAGTTGGGGGAGAGGCAGGAGGAGAAGGTGGGGTGAGAGCAGGAGGAAAGTGCCCAGGTCTAAGGAGTGGAAGAAGCGGTGGTGGAGGAGGAAGAGGGGAAGGCCGTTCATGCTCAGACAAGGATTCACTCTCTTCCCCCTCCACTATCAGCCGCCGGCGTGCCAGGCGCTCAAACCGCCGGCCCCGACAGCGCTTTGTGGGCAAGGACGGACGCTGCAACGTCACCTTCGTCAACATGAGCGAGAGGGGCCAGCGGTACCTCAGTGACCTCTTCACCACGTGTGTGGACATCCGCTGGCGCTGGATGCTTGTCATCTTCACCCTCTCCTTCCTTCTCTCCTGGCTACTCTTTGGATTTGCTTTCTGGCTCATTGCCTCCATGCATGGGGACTTCTCCATTCGGCTTACCCCCAGCTCAGGTTCCTCTCTGGGATCAGGAGAGGCCGGTCCTGGAGGAGTGTCTGATAGAGAGTCAGTTGTTGAGGAACCTTGCTTTCTCCAGGTGAACAGCTTCATGGCAGCCTTTTTATTATCCTTGGAGACCCAGACATCCATCGGTTACGGATTCAGAAGCGTGACCGAAGAATGTCCCCTGGCGGTGGTGGCGGTCGTTTTGCAGTGCATTGTGGGCTGCATTATTGACGCCTTCATCATCGGGGCAGTCATGGCAAAGATTGCCAAGCCCAAGAAGCGCAACGAAACACTGGTGTTCTCTGAAACAGCTGTGGTGGCACTAAGGGATGGGAAACTCTGCATGATGTGGAGGGTTGGAAACCTACGCAAGAGCCACCTGGTAGAGGCCCACGTCAGAGCACAACTACTGAAGGTAAGTGGAGGGAGCATGACCATGATAAAAAAAAGACAGATGTCAAAGTATGGTGATAATAAAAGAAACAAGACTTTTCTTTGTCGGGAAAATGTCGTGATCTGGTGAGGTTAAAACAACCAAGGAAAAGTTCTTTTTTAAAAAAAGCACCAAAAATAGAAGTTGCTACTGTGAGAGAGTGGTAGAGCAAAAAAGGTTGCAGTAGAGGGAGAGTGCTGAGACCATCTGGCCTGTATACTGTGGACCACAGTTAATGAGAGCTTGTTTTATTTTCCCTCAGGGGTCAGGAAGATTTACCATGGATTAACTTGCCCACGATTCTTTAACTGGGAACTATTGTCCTTTGTCATCTCATTTTCTCTTGTGTACTGTATCTATGTGGGTCAGGTGATTGCACTGTATGTTTACTTATGGTTACCCTACTGTTTATTTCTTTTTTGGGAAAGATTTTGTTGTCATCATTTTGCGTGTGTGTATGCTGCCATAGTTGTCGGCAGGGCTCAAATCTGTGTAACACTGAGGCTACAGCACAATTTGATATCCATTCATAGAATGACCATATCAAAGTTCAGACAGGGCAGATGGGATTAAGGATCAAAGCAATACAATTCTAAATGCTGGAACTAGATATTGTGAAATAGTAAGGGTTGGGTGAGTGATAAGCCTATGCATTGGTGGTATGACGAAATTCCACTGAATATTATAACCCAAGACTAATCTTTTAGGTCAGAATAAGAACTTTAATTTCCAACGCTTTTTTCCAGATGATCGGAAGGAAATGGTGTTATGTGTATTTAAAATATTCATATACAAGATAGCTTTCAAGGTTCCTATACCATTGTGTTCTACTGTATAGCCAGAAATACAGCTCAAATCATTTCTATCGTCCATTACATTTGATCATGTCCTGCCTTTATCTTTTGTTTGTTTCATATTGGAAATCGTTTCTAGTATCCATTTCATATTTTACCACATGTGAAAATCAATTTTGCAACATCTAATGTGGAAAGTTTTATATATCCTCATAGTGACTTTGTTTCTCTTTCTATACCCAACCTGTTTCCAGCCAAGGGTTACGCCAGAGGGAGAGTTTCTGCCACTGGACAATGTAGACATCAACGTGGGTTTTGACACAGGCACTGACCGCATCTTCTTGGTCTCGCCTGTCACGATTGTCCATGAGATCAATGACGAGTCTCCCTTCTTCGAGATGGACCGAAAAACACTGGAGACTGACTCTGATTTGGAGGTAGTGGTCATACTTGAGGGTATGGTGGAGGCAACAGCCATGACCACTCAGTGCCGAAGCTCCTATCTGGCTTCCGAAATCCGCTGGGGACACCGCTTTGAACCAGTGCTCTTTGAGAGGAAAGACTGCTACCAGGTCAGAAAAGAGTGTGGATCATTCCCTTAAATCTGCTAGCATTTATCTAGCTATCTGTTAGCATTGTCATTGTGATCATGTGAGCATGGTAATGTTAGCCTTTAGCTCAAAGCGTCACTTTTGGTAGCTGTCATGTGACATGTTGTCCATCCGTCTCTGATCCAAGCTGCATCACAAAGCCACTAGTTTAGATCTAGACTCCAAAACTTGTTAAACTACAAATTAAACATGTACTGAACATTTTTTGTGTTCTTTTTTTTTCAGGTGGATTATTCTTTCTTCCATCGGACATATGAAATCCCTAACACACCTTCATGTAGCGCTAAAGAGCTGGCAGAGGAACAATACAGCCAAAGCTCACGCTCCTCATTCTGCTATGAGAATGAAGTGGCTCTGCAACTTGCCTCCCCTGATGATGAGCCTGACCGAGACCCTGAGTGTCCCCCTCCACCCACCCGAAGGCCATCCCTGGCAGAACATCTCCACTACAACTGAACTTGATAGACAGCCTAGATGGCCTCAAGGGAAAAGACAAAGGGAGTTGACTCAGGAGTTAAGAGGACGTTAAGGCAAAAAGAGAGAGGCTTAGACAGGAAGGAATGAGCAAACCAAGAGAGATTCAGTGAATAGACTGGAAAGAAAGTCTAGAATAGGAGCAGATTAAAAGATCCATTAGAAGTTTGCCAGATTTAGATGAGTATTATCATACAGATTAGATGTTTCAAAGAAACAGAAAGGAAATGGACGGATAGAGAGAGCGAGTGTCAGGTTTGGGGTCAGTCCATTGGGGAGGTGAGTTACTACACTGACCTAGTTGTCTGATTGGCCCTGGCAATCTTTCATTATCATCAAAACTTGTCTGCTAAGTCTCACATCTGGCCCTTCGCTACCACAGCACACTCATCTGGCTGAAATGCCGGACTGTCAAGGTATGCAACAGCACCACATGGTGGCTGTAACCTGCAGAAACACCTCAAATTTTTTGCGATCCTGGAGAAAACTCTGACCTATTTCAAATGGCTTCTGTGTGCATGGTAGTGTACTAACTACTCAGGAATGTATTCCACGATGATGCTGACTTATCACTTTAGTGTTTTATCTTCTTAAGGTAAGTATGAAGGGTGCACATTTTAGGATACTTGACCTCGGTGGGTGTTGAGAATTCAGGTGGTGGCTAATCTACTTGTAGAGCCAAAGCGAGCAACAGTAACATGGAGAAACAGCTGAAAACTAGCAGCGGCTTTGAGCAGTTTCTTTCCCATGTAATGTACTGTATGTTGTTTGTTTTTTTGGCTGCCAGGTTCATTGATTGTAACGTTTGCATCATTTAATCTTTATTTATTCTGCCATTTTTATTGGTGTTGGCCGTGTTGGCCACGATGTTGGCTGTGTCCAGACCAGTAAATCACTTTCTTTCTTGCACTACTAACTACAGTATATATTCATGTTCTCTGTTGCTCAAATCAACCACACTGTGTTGTTGTGCTCTGTTACTTTTGGTTCTTGTAATTCTCACTGCTCTCTGACGTTATAATCTTTTAAGTTTCTTGGCACTTGGAGGACCTTTTGATGTTTCGGGCTGAATCCAAGGCAAAAGGAATTGACTCTCATTGACTAAGAACGCACTGGAGGCCTGCATGCACCTCCAGCGCCACTAGAACAAGTTAAACTGAGTGCATGAGGTGTTGTGATGAAGGGTATGAAGGATGGCTGTAATTCTACATCTCAGAGTTAAACAGCTGTCCACCATCTATACAAACCAATGAGGACTGAAATGTAAATTATAGAAGATATTCAGAGTAAACTGTTCTGTATTTTTATGCCCATAAAATCCTGTGACAACTTCTTAATACTAATGGGTTAATGTTGGTTTCTCTCTCACAAAATGTGAGAACAGTGTCGTGGGTGGTGCCTTTATAACAAACCACAGATTTAGCATCTGGCTCTTCATCTGCAGTAATTAAGCTTCAACCACATTGTAAGCATGAGGTTATTTTTATGGTATTCATTATAATGTGTTTTTATGCAAGAGTGTTTTTTCACCTTAATATTTGCAGTATATTGTTCTCTGTTGACAAAACGTCTCTGCAAATAATTACTGTGAATCTTCTCAGTGACTGAGTATTACCATGCACTGATAACGGATAGATGCGTTTATCTATATAAGCTATAGGAGGTAGACTGTTATAGTTGCCCTTTGTACGTATATAACAAAGCACCTGGGATCTTCTTCCTGTAATAAGTAACAGTACATAATGCTATCTGGGTATTTGACGTGTTGGTAAAAGAAGGAAGGCGTGTCAGGAATGCACCGAGATACTAAGTATTGACCAACAATCCGCCCGTCTAAAGCACAACATGAGAAGCTGTTCTTTGTACTTTGCCATTAAGTAATCTACGGAGACGAATATAACTGATACAAATACAGCAGCACAGGTTGGCCTCAATCAGTGGAGTTACTGAAAAGATGTTCTGTGGAAAGCTGAGGGGGCTGAGGCATAGACGACATATTATCTGTCACAATTAACGTCACTGCTGTTCGGTGTTTGTGTCTTTGCTTCCACTTCTCCTTCATGCCCACTATGTTCTATTATTAGGCTGCACGTTGGGTCATGACGTTCACCCTGTCTCCAGTGAAATGTAACTCGAGCTTAAAGCACTGTCATTATCAAGTACTTTTTAAATGGCTCCAAAAGAAATGAACAGTTGGGTTTATTTTTGTAATTTCACTACTCATATTAATAAACATAATACATTTTAAAGTTGTGAGTATTTATAATATACATGCAAAAAATATATGGCTATTCTACAGATATTTTAAATATGAGATGAAAACAATAAAAGCTGTAGCCACCTTTCCTTGGCTATTTTTTTTATTTTTTATGGGACACCTCTCTGCTCCAATGTAGAAATGTAATTTCAGAGCTGCCACAAGCACAGAGCACTTCCAAGTGAAGAGCCAATAAAACGGGGACTGGAATGCAAATTTGGGTTGATTCTTTATTTGTTCTCCGCAATGCAAAACAAACAAATGAGTGTTGCTGGTGCAAGTTTCTGTAAAACTAAGTAAACTAGTTTATATCTAGTAAAGCGACTTTCTACTGTGGAGATAATGTAGCTCAGCATTTTACTGGTAAATGTTCATTTAAACTTTCCCTGCGCAAAAGGCCTTAACATGTAATTACTCTATGCTACTCCTGTTTTTATTCCTGTCAGTTGCCTCGACTTTTCACATATAAAAGTGTAATATGTACCCTAAGAAGTCTGTAATATGATTATGGCCAAAGTTATAGGTTTGACTATAAATGTGTAGTTTGATGTGACAAAAAGGATCATTTTAGAAGTTAAGGTCCACTAACTGGCTATTTGTTGAGCATAAAGGATTCACTCTATTACAGCTGCTACATTTAACATCTATTTTATGTGTTATGTATATGTGAATTATGTTATATGGCCTGTGTTAGCATTTCATCATTGTAGCTGTGGCTCCTGGGATATTCAGTGCGCCCTGGTACCAGGGGAGCTCGGGTTCACTGGGATTTTGTGGGTGATCTGAATCACGCGCCTGGAGTCAGATCAGTTCAAGTGAGCCTTCGGTTGTGTTCGGACGGAGACCCGAGTCAGTCCGATCTCAGATCAGTGTCTGCGGACACTCTCCGCCTCAGCGTGGTAAACAAAGGGCGCGCAAACTTCCTCACTCCAGCGCGAGACTGCCGCACAGCCACCTGCTGCAGCTCTCCTATTGGCTGATGGACGCGTCAGTGACACGTTGCCCCGCCTTTCCTTCTCTACCGTTGGCTTACTGTTGAGACTGTTGCGGTCCCGTTGACGCCATTGGCCGCCGCAGCCGTTTTGTGCCCATTTGTGGGCGGAAGCCTCTCGTCGCATTCACGAGGCGGGTCTACTGCTCGGTTGTAGATTTTGATTGGACGGTTTTCTCTCCAAGGCGGGACTAAGAGCCGTGTCTGCTCTCCGGTTGGCCCACTGGCAGGAAGCCCAGCTCCGGGGCTGAAGCCGCCGCTGTGCCCCCACTGCTCTCAGTCTGTTTTATTCTCAGTGTGTGCGGCTTCGCTGTGAGAGCGCTGCGATGATTAGAGCCGCATATGCGGTATCACACACACCTACCAGGCAGGACTATACCCGAGAAACAGCCGCGTCCCGGTTCTCCCCGCACCGCAGCCTTACCCACGACTCCCAGCGGAACCTGAAGGTGAGACATTTAATTGCCTTTACCCCCTAATCCAAGTGGAGAATAGTCGGTGTGATACCCCGAACGTGTCGTGTTTCAGCGGAGCTGGCTAACCTCGCTGGCTTCGGTCTGTATGCGCCTGGAAATGAGACCTTGGTGGGACTGGAGGCTTTCACAGGCTCGGTGTGTGTGAACGCCTTCGAGCAGCGGCTTACATCGACATGTCCCGAGGTCCGAGCAAGGAAAAGGTCCAGTGGCCATAGTGGAAACGATTTCGACGGTTAACATAATAATGTATTACGCTTAATGTGAGCTTCGTGTAATATTGCAGTCTCATTATTATCATCATCATAGAATCTAGCTGGTGTTTCTGGTGGACATGTCTGGGTCTGGTGGCTGCCACATGCCGGCGGTTCACAGTCAATCACAGGCTGGAGCCCCCATGTGATTGTTCGTGTGTTGTGTTCAAGGTGTGGTTGGGTCTCGTCAGTTTTTGCGGCTGGAGCATCAGGATCGAAATGCAGGTGGTTTTCAAAGGGTCACGCCACAGCTGCACTGATCTGCTGCCGCTGGGATGATCACAGCCAGCGGCTTCGTAATGTCACCTCTCCTCAGTGTGATGAAGCCCCAGTATCATCATCATCATCCTCATCATCATCGCCACCATCGTACCGGTGCAATGGCACCTCACATCAGAGGGGAAAAAAGGCGTTTCCATCTCCCCCCTACCCATTTCACACATGCACAATCACTGGCAGACACCTCACACATTCATTAATTAATATTTAATTACACCCACTCATTCATACACACACACACACACACACACACACACACACACACACACACACACACACACACACACACACTCATGCACGCCTGCAGCTCAGGACCCCCTGCAGTGGATGACCTCAGTTCAAACTCAGGATGTAT
This sequence comes from Verasper variegatus, assembly GCA_026259375.1. NCBI lineage: Eukaryota > Metazoa > Chordata > Actinopteri > Pleuronectiformes > Pleuronectidae > Verasper > Verasper variegatus. Next base: position 15,806,277 of record CM048048.1, read on the forward strand.
TGTCTGATGGCGCCTGCTCAGTGCTCAGTGTTCAGGGTGTTGCTATGGAGGAGAGCGGTCAGATTTTTGGCAACTCCAGCTGCTGCAGGAGGAGTGAGTTTGCTGCTGGTCAGTCCAGGCTGTACTGCGACAACCTGTACAGTCTCTGTGTGTGTGTGTGTGTGTGTGTGTGTGTGTGTGTGTGTTGTGCTTCAGGGGAATCATCGGCACTCAGCAGCATCATACACTCCATCTCTATATGGTTGATGATCCTATACATCCCCTAGATCATTGATACAGATGATATAGAAGCCGTACTGAGATGTAAGGAGACAAAGGAAATCTACATCTGATATGCTAATAGGACACAGAGCTGGTCATGATACATCCCTATGATAGGACAAGGCTGTTAATAATCTATTATTTTCTCACTGTCATCAAATTCCATTCCATAAGAAAAGCATTGATCATGCAAGTATTGTCTATATGGTAGCCCAAGGCTGAGAGAGCTTGATTCTCCAAAATTACAAACATCTGTCTGCCACGCCGTTGCTCTGGTTGTTTCTTCGCTACCATGAGCATAGTCGATTATTCTCATGTCCTATGTCCACTTTACTGGTGAGGTAAATACTCACCAGAGCAGCAAATGAGTCTGCAGCAACAATATTCTCAAACAAATGCACCACCTCCTACCCTTCCCACTTACTCATGTTTGAGAAGCATTTTTATTGTAAGAGCTACAGCTTTTTGAGGAAACTATTGGTCAAAACTAAACATCTGTGACCTGTTTTTCATTATTTATATCTTCAAGAAAGGTGTGGCTAAGCACCACAGACAAGGAAGGGAATTGTGGGATTTCTGTTTCAGTCTATCCATTGGATTTGCGAGAAAATGATAGTGAAAATGTCAAATACTTTTAGGGATCACATATTTTCCATACTCAGTGGCTGGGTGGTGGCGGCTTCTTTTGTCAACACGTTGGCTCCACACCCACAGTCATGTTGCAGTAACAGGTATGGTTACGGCAGGGCTTGGGACCAGGCCCTGTCATGAGCAGACAAAGGGGAAAAAACGTAGACTGAGGTGCATAGCAGGAATCAGGACTGATGACATACCTGCTGAGGCATGGAGACGCCTAACGCCTAACAAGCTCGCTCCATACAAGGCAGCACAAAAGCCGTCTCATCAAATTTGTGATCGGCTGGAACTTAAGCTTCTTTTATCCTGTGCAAATGAATAAGTTAACATTCCTAAAATGAGGATGCTATTTTAATTTAGGGTTCCAGTGCTGAATGTTGAAAAGGATATGTTCAGTACAAATTTCAGATAAGGTTGCCACATGAAATTTAAGGGTTTAGAGCTCATGGATTCAGAAAAACCTTTCAAGAGCGAGTGTGTTAAACGCAGGAATCCATCCCATTTAACCCTGCATAACATTCAGTGTGGCATTATCTACCATCCTGACCATCGGCACTGTTAATGCTCAATATGCTTTGTGTTAGACAGGGCAGCAGCTACTCCATATGAAACAAAGTCCCTACCGCCCTGGGTGGAAAGTTTTCGAGAGTTCTCCGTCTCTCCACTCAGTGAACTTTCTCACAGATTCGCTGCTGTGCACAATTTCTTAGTTGTCAGAGCAGATCTCCAAACACCCTGTTATAGTATTACAGTCACCCTGACTGGAGATTGCTTCATGTTTCAGAGTAGTGACCACTTCTATCAGCAGCCACCTCCTCTCTCACATGATATCTGCCCCTGAGGCGAATCAGCATTTTAGCTCCGCTGGTTCACAGCAGAGGGTCCTACTGGAGTTTTGTCTCTGCTGAGGTCTGTAGTAAAGAATGCTTCATTTTCTTTCAGTTAACCATAGATTCAAGTCCAGTCTCATCCGTTCTCCTCACTGCTGTCCCACCCTTTTCCTCCTCCCTGGCCATCCCTCCCCCTCTCACTGTCATGTCAGTTTACTCAGTCGATTGATGTATCTCCCTGTTCCTCCAGCCCTCCATCTCTCCACCCCTGTCTCTGCCTCTCTTGCATCCCTGTCTTCTCCTTGATTTGATGTGTCTTTCAATTAGGCCATCCCTGGCCCGATCTCAGCTGGGTATGGCCTGCATGCTACTTGCGTGCTAGTACTACTGCTCTTCCTATGTATGAGTGGGTGCCCTCGATGAGTGTGTGTAAGGCGTTAACGCAGAGACACATCAGTGTCACTGTCTGACAGTCCTTTACATCATGACGCTCCAGTTTTCAGCCCTCAACAAGAGAGGAGAAGCGGCTCAACACGGACTAACTTTGTCCCTCCTTTTTTTTCTCACTTCTTTTCTCATCTAGTGCCAGTAGTACCATGTCCAGGTCAACGGGGGGTGGCGTCAATGACGTCACCCGCTTTCTGACATCGGGGACGGCGCCGGGGTCTCCCACCTCCAACCCCTCATTCACTTCTTCCAGCCAGGCCGACTGGGCGGCCAAGAGGCTGGTGTGGGTGCCATCAGAGAAGCATGGGTTTGAAGTAAGCTGTCCACTCAGACGAGAAATGCATGACATTTTGGATTAATAAGCACCAACATCTAGTGGATGTTGAAATTCAGGGTTAAATGAGCTTGTTTTCACATTTCTTTTTCTCACTATCTGGATATTAACCCTCAGGTAAATTATTAGCCCTGAGTATGTGCCTTCCTCTGCAGGTGTGTCAAACAGGTGGGGCAAACCTGCACAGAGTGTGTGTGTTTATCTGTTAATGCTATAATATTTATGATTTTCTTTTTACCCCCATGACGATGTCCAATACTCTTTTTTTAATGCTTTCCATCTTCCTGTTAGATTCTTTAATATCATCTGTGATGCTCTCCAACACATTTAGTCTAATGACTGTCACAAGGCTATTGTCATAATATTTAGTTCCCCTTTGTCTCAGTATTTGCATAATGCACATTTCAAGTTGTCATTGGTGCACACTGTAGGATGTGACATATGAATTTGATGTCGTATCTCCGAGCCTCCCTCTCTCTGCTGGACTGGTTTCACAGCGAGCTCTATGAATAGAACAATACTCTCCTTCAGCCTCCTAATGTTAAAGAGGCCGTTGCAGAGACACTGACTTCATTTTACACTCATGATCTGAGAATGACACTGGTGGATAAAAACATACACACACACACACACACAGACCAAACACACACATTCATACACAATATACACACAAAGACACACAGGCCCTCATCCAGTTTCATATTCTGAGTATGTTGTGTTCAATCTGTGACTAATATACACCCACAAACACACAGACACACAAATACAGTATTTTGTGTGTTGTGCATGTCAAGTAGCAGAGACAAAAAAGTGTGGCAAAGCAGAGTCCTGTGACCTGGTCAGACCCCTAATTTACTACTTCCTGTCCAACAAGCACAAGACCAACAGCATGACAAACAAGTCTTTTCTGCTATTTTCTGTCACCATCCATCTCTGTCTGTTGTTGAAGACACTCATGCTTTAAAGCTCACTGGCAGAGATTCTGCAAAACATATAATCACCAACATAGTTTCAATGTTTGTTTCATTAGAAACACAGGCGAGCTGGTTAACTGTAGAGTTAAAGCATTAGACCAGAGTTTTATTAATGTGTTATAGCCAAACATCTACAAATCTACAATTCAGCTACAATTTTACTATTCTTTTTGGTGCAGAATGAAAAGTTCAGACTACTGGAACTTGCTTGTGACTTGTAATGCAACACAGTTTAGTGTGTATTCTTTTTAGTCAGAGTTAGTTTTATAATGAGCAGGGACGGCTCTAAAAGCTCTGTTGTTGTTCAAACGAAAATCTCGGATTTAAGACTCCTTGTAGGATTTAAAGCTACCAAACAACATATTTACATTTTACATGATTCATTTCAAGAGATTGATTTTTATACATTGATTATTGTGATCCAATTTCAAATCTGACCAATAAATGGAGACATGATGTTCATTTCTAAAGCAAGTTTATTTTCTAAAATTCTTCCTTTATCTCCAATACTTTCTTTGCTAAATCTCTATTTCCGTTTCTCATCACAGTCGGCCAGTATTCGGGAGGAGCGCGGCGACGAGGTGGAGGTGGAGCTCACAGACAGCCAGCGGAAGTTGACCCTGTCCAGAGAGGAGGTGCAGCGGATGAACCCTCCTCGCTTCAGTAAAGTGGAGGACATGGCCGACCTCACCTGCCTCAACGAAGCCTCAGTGCTGCACAACCTCAGAGACAGATACTACTCTGGTTTGATCTATGTGAGTGCACGAAAAATGGTGAACGCATGAAAGGATGAGCGCATTCACAGCTTAAACTAAGATATATCTCACACTAGTGCATCTGTACACTGTACATGCATGACCACGGTGAAGCAGTCTCTGCCCACATACAGTGTGCGATGTTGTGTGCATGCATGTGTTAGCAGTCAGCGCCTCTGGCATTCCCTGTGTAACTGATACAAGGCGGTAAGACTGGTGCAGAGTCAGTTTCCAAAGTTGCTCTTGAGTGTGTGGTGTCTGGTTTCTGTTGCACAAAAGGGACGACAAGGGGACAGAAGAAGAGATAAAAGTTGGGTAAAATAAATACATATGTAGCCAATAAGGCTATTGTAGAATAATAGAAATGATATAATGAAATAAATGCATTTACCTTTTAAATATGATGAATGCTGTTGCTGAGAGGAAAGGTTAAGAGATGGGCAGAGATGGATTGATGGAATAGCTCAGAGAGGCGTGTTACATTATGAGATAAGATAAAGTGACTTCATAATCGTGACTCTCACTATTATAGTTGAAGAAAAATTACAAGACTAATAATGTCTGGGTGTGGCTGGCTTTACATGAGTTTTTGTGCATGAAATGTGTATTTTATGAATGGGTGATGACTTTTTGTTGTGCTTGTGGGCATTTGTTTTGATGTTTAGCATGTTACATAAGGTTTGACTACTCTTTTGCTGAACAGAATTTAATCCTACTGACAATCTCTGCATGATCCTTAGTTTTGCCCTGAATATTTGCATAAGGTGTTCTGTTTACCTGTGCCACAATAACTGAAGAAGGGTGGCAACCTGCATAATGTATTGAATCCAGAATAAAAGAGACCCGTGTTTAGGGCTTGAGATCACTAGTGTTCTATAATCTCTGTCCTGTGTGTTTCTTCAGACATATTCAGGATTGTTCTGCGTGGTGGTGAACCCTTACAAGAACCTGCCCGTCTACACAGAATCCATCGTGGAGATGTACCGGGGCAAAAAACGCCACGAGATGCCCCCGCACATCTATGCCATATCAGAGGCCGCCTATCGCAGCATGCTACAAGGTACTCACCACTATCTGTGACCTCTGACCCTTTGTAAACTTTGACACCATAGTGAACCCATGCATACATCTACTATCAGCTCAGCTGGTCATGGAATGTGGGGCTGAATCCCATCTGTGATCTTTGATCACTCAGCCACTCCATGACTTTGAAGGTGTGGTAGGTTGCTAACCCACGGCTTTAGTCAGAAACTTAGGTATAATAGGTATGACAACATTTTTCGCAACAGAGACTTCCAGGTGTGGCACTCCTCTCACCTATGTCATTGAATATTTGTTGTGGCAATGATAATGACTACATAATATACTAGTAACAACAGAGCACGACAGACATTTTTTAGGCCTTATCTGTCATGTTGACTTAATTATTTGAGCCAGAAAATTCCCAGCAACCATTAAAATGCAGTCAGGGGTTTATTGAGCAATGTCTCTGCCTCAGGGTGTCTTCCTGAGATAACAGTTGGACAGTTGAGCTTCTGCGTCTGTGGAGGTGTGTTACCACAGCGATGAACCTGTAGGACCAGTATGAATTCTTCCAGGCTGAACGCATGGGAATCTTAAAAGCAGACAATGTCCACCCACTGACTACTCAGCATCATGTGTTCTGGCAGCCTGGAGAGACCAGTTCAGCTGGTGACTCTGCAGGGCCATGTAAGAAAAGGAGTGAGACAGTCACAAGTAATGGCTAGTGTGACTCCACCGCTGCATTCATATAATACTGTATTAGACATCAAAACGTGAGGTGTGAGGCCTGACGGAGGTTTACAGCACACTTCATGCCTGGTTGATGGGGGTGGAGACTTAGTGTAACATGAGCCAACCAATGGCATAGATAACCTCTCTCCCATATAGCACCTTACAGTGTGTGAATCATATGTCAGCATGTACAAACTTCTGTCTGTCTGTCTGTCTGTCTGTCTGTCTGTCTGTCTGTCTGTCTGTCATTCATACGTAGTTTAGGAAGTGACACAATTTCATTTCACTCATATAGTCTGACTTCAAAATGTTTTTTCTTTCTTTCACAGACAGAGAAGATCAGTCGATCCTCTGCACGTGAGTAACCCTAACCCTGCACTTGAAGAACTTTAAGATATGATGCAAATCAGCCTCCTAAAACTCCACTGTGCTGACTACTTTTCTACTCTTATACACATCTATGTAGCTAAAACAACTGTAGCTCTGCCTTTTAGTATTTTTGGCCCTAGTAGCTTTAATGCATTAATTGGAATTTTATATATATATATTTGTTGCATATATTCATAGTTCATGTGGGATATGCACATTGTGGTACATTTGTTGTTTCACAGTAAAGTGTAAATTTAATGCCGATCAAGGCACCGATTTTCAGTATGAGCCAATTCTAAGAGTCACATAAAATTCAGTACTGAGCTTTAAGGCCTGTAAAATGAACACAGGCTCCTCCTGTCTGCCTGAACCCATCATTTGTCAATCCATCTCAGTGACATTGTGCTTTCCTGCCAGACTCTTCTTGGCATTGTCAAGAACACCCCTTTGGGTTCATCTTGCATCAGTGTCTCAGTGTATTTGGGACAAGTTGTCTTTTACTGCTGCTATTTTTGCTCCATTCTCGTTCATTCTTCTCCAAGAGCAACAATTCTGACGCAGCCCGTATCCTCAGCACCTGCTTTCTATTTACATCTGTGGCTTTGAATGCACTGGATGGGCTCTGAGTTTATTGGTGGGATGTGTGTGTGTGTTTGGACACGTGCTTCTGTACACCATTTATAATTTGGGTCATGTGTGTTTAGGAAGGACCACTTTGTTAAGAGAATGTTATTCATTGTGTACACATGTGCTCCTCCCTTGGTTAAGTATGCATGTGTATGTTCCAGAGGCGAATCTGGAGCTGGGAAAACAGAGAACACGAAGAAAGTCATCCAGTATTTGGCTCACGTCGCCTCCTCCCATAAGGGTGGCACTAGGAACAAGGAACCCACGCAGGTACGTCATAGTAGAGACTGACAACTCACCGCAGCTGGAAAAATGAAGCATTAAGAAAAGAAGGGCCTTTTAGGGACATTCATAATAATAGGAGGGAAATAACAGAAAGGACGGAGAAGGTGAAGAAAGGGGGGGGCAGAGAAGAGAACGGAAAAAGGAATATATAAGTAGAGTCTGTAGGAAGTTAAGCAGATGGCAAGCAGAGGAGATGGACAATCTAATAAACACATTAGACAACATTAAATTAGTAAATCACTAGTTCATGTAGCAATGGAATCAATGTTAAAGAATAGTTCAAACATTTTAGAATTATGATTATTTGCTTTCTGTCACGGGATCCGTCTCCTGTATTTGTCTCTGTTCTCCATCTCTCTACTTACAGCACAGACAACCGAGGGGTATCAATCTTCTCATATATGTCTGAGAAGAAAGAAAAGAAGATGCATGTTTCTTAAAAACTGTTCCTTTAACCTAATCTGACCTACTTTAAAGTAGCTGCTCTCTGCAATCCACTGTTTCTTCCCTAACCGAATCACCCTTTACTGAACCAGCATCCCTTCTTTTTTTTCTTTTTATTTACTCACTCCTAATGACTGATTATATAATTAGTAAGTTTTATGTGTTTTCCTGCTGTGAGTTCTGTCGTATCTCACCTTGGTGTGGGTTTTCTCAGTCAGATCTATTTTCTTTCCTCAGCTATATTCCTAACCAACCTTCCTTCCTTCCAGAACTTGTTTCCCCTCATTCTCTTCTTTCTGCATTGTTCTTTTCTCCTTCCTGCATATTCAGATGGATGGCTCTAGGTCTTTAACAAGAGGCAGTACTATGGTGAATAGGGTGAGTTTCCTCTGTCCTTCCCTTCGAGTTTCTCTGCTCCTTTTTTTCTCCTGTAAGGACGCCATAGTGACTCTGACTAACCCAGCAGAGTAACCTCAAACCTACTGTCCCAACTGATGTTGCTCCACATACCAGTCGAGCCTCGTACTGTGCAGACTATCTGGTTTTGCTTTTTGTATTCCTTTGTTTGTTGTTGTTATTGTTGTCTTATTTGTCTTTTTTTGTTTGTTTATCCCATTCATATGTTTAACCATCCATCCACTCTCCTCCCCCCTGAAACTTCATTTCCCCCCCACAATTCATTAGAGTTTACAATATGTGAGTATGAACGTATTTAGGCAACTTGTGGTTTTTATCTATTTGGGATCAAATATTGTAGAAGTAAAAAATTCTGCTAGAACGGATATGATTCCTCTTGTTCTGTCAAGAGAATCATATCTTAAGCTCATATTGCTTTTAATTGAGAAAAGCTTGGGTTTGGGGTCTCTAGTTTTGGCTTGTTTTATTCTCCTGGTTTCACCCTATGGACCTAGGTTTAGTTTTCCATTCCCAGTGACTTCCTCAGGTATTTGTCCAGCACGGACCCATTTCTGCTGTAAAGGTGGCTCTGTGTGAATGCAGCTGAATGATAGCAGACTCGGGTCTGGGAGTGGGTGTGGCTGTGTTCCTGCAGCTGTCCTTGTACACGTGTGTTGCAAGTTCACAGGCGGACACACTTCACTGTGTGTTTTTCTCAATGTGTGCGATGTACACATTGTCTGCTGTTTGTTTCATCTCTGTAAAAACTGCCAACCTCCTGCTCTGTGTGTGCGTATGTATGTCTGCTTCTAGCGTTGGCTGGCTAACATTTCTCGCCAGTTTTTACAGTATAACTTGCTCCTGTAGCAACAGTAACTCCCTTGGTACCCATCAGTGGCTGCAGCTGTTGCTGCTGCTTTATAGACGGCCGCTGCACTGGTAATGTGTCATCAGCAGTAATGCATTGCAGCTAGCTGGGATCAGTCAACATGTAGCTTGTGTATGACATTAGCACCTAAAGCTGCAGCTTCCTCCATCGCTCTGCAACAGTGGTTCTCAACTGACTCATTAGTTGGCTTCTGGATGTCACCTTTTAATAAAGAGTTTAAAATTTACGCAGTTTAACGTGATTGATGCCCTTATTATTGATTTCTAAACTTAATGAGGGCCCATTACTCTTACTGATGTTGAGAATCATTTGTTCTTGGGTCTGGCAGTTGAGTGTGTTGCGGATGCTTTTTTGGGCCCTAAAATGCACCAGTTTGTGTAACTGCTCTTCAACAATGAGTCATACATTTTTTATTTTACATAACAGATCAATGGTTGGTCCAAAGACAGCAGGTTTAAATGGTGCATTTTAGTGGATAGTCCCTATGGAAGTGGTTTGTTGTGGTATCTGTGTCTATGTGTAGTGTGTCTGACGTCTCCCGTGTGTCGCAGGGCGAGCTGGAGAGACAACTGCTGCAGGCCAACCCCATACTGGAGGCCTTCGGCAATGCAAAGACTGTCAAGAACGACAACTCTTCTAGATTTGTAAGACCTGTTCAGATTTATTCATTTGTCTTTTGCTCCTGACATTTATATGCATTATATTTTTTTAGATTTATGATCAAATTAAACTGAAAAATAAAACCACTTCTCTTCCTTTTTCAGGGTAAATTCATCCGCATTAACTTTGATGTGGCGGGGTACATTGTTGGTGCCAACATTGAAACCTGTATCCTTTAACACTTTTCACAGATCAGTACGTCTCTAGAGAAGCATAGGCAGGGAGAATGATTTGTGAAATATGTGAATTAATTTTTTAGTTGAAGGTTTATATCCTTATCTCAAAAGTTAAAATTGTTAGAAATAGTTAAACTGTTTTTGTAATAGACTGCACTGCTATGCTATATTTGTTCGTACGTTTGGCCATGACTTATAAATCTAGACCTCCTTGAAAAGTCTCGGGCCACTCGTCAGGCCAAAGATGAACGGACATTCCACATCTTTTACCAGATGTTGTGTGGAGCTTCAGCAGAAACAAGAGGTGAGCGAAAAGACCAAGTGTGGTGTGTTGCCATGCAAACAGTGGTCAAGTAATTTACCACTGTCCATAACAATATCATTGGAATTTTTACTTAAATCTCTCGGTTTTACCTTGTGTCCTTTCTTCCTTAGCGGACCTGCTCTTAGGAACTGCTGACGAGTACCGTTTTCTCAGTGGAGGTTCCATCCCAGTTCCAGGGCAGAGCGATGCAGACAACTTCACTCAGACCATGGACTCTATGGCCATTATGGGCTTCACCCCAGAAGAATCAATATGTAAGAGAGCAGAGGACAGAAGAGGGGAAGAAGAGGGAGAATAATTAGCTTCTTGCATATTTCAGCCTTGCTATCATTCACATTCTCTCCCTCTCTATCTGACCTCTTCATAGCCATGCTGAAGGTGATCTCCTCTGTGCTCCAGTTTGGGAATATTAGCTTCATGAAGGAGAAGAACCATGACCAGGCCTCCATGCCTGATAACACAGCTGCTCAGAAACTGTGCCACCTGCTGGGCATCAATGTGCTGGAGTTCACTCGTGCCATCCTCACGCCTAGGATCAAAGTTGGCCGAGAGTATGTGCAGAAGGCCCAGACGAAAGAACAGGTATGATTTTATAAGTATAGATGTTTGTACTCGTGCAGATAAACAGATGCATGTTTCTGTGGAGTGTTTCTCACAGGAGTCCCAACTATGAAAGACAGGTTCATGTGTTTGTGCAAGAGAGAGAGAATCATTTCTTTCTAGGTAATTCATGGGAGACTCTGGTGTTTCTTCTTTTAGGCTGACTTTGCTATAGAGGCCCTGGCGAAGGCCTCGTATGAGCGTCTGTTCAGATGGCTGGTGCACAGGATCAACAGAGCTCTGGACCGCAGACAGAGACAGGGAGCCTCCTTCATAGGGATCCTGGATATTGCTGGATTTGAGATCTTCCAGGTATGTTTACGAATAGTGGAATTCCTCCGTGGAATGTCCTCACAAGTATGAGACATGTGAGTGTGTCCTTTCATGACTTTATGAATTATTGAACCTTTGTTTGCTTTCCTTGAACCCTGCAGCTAAACTCCTTTGAGCAGTTGTGCATTAACTTCACCAACGAGAAGCTGCAGCAGCTCTTCAACCACACCATGTTCATCCTGGAGCAGGAGGAGTACCAGCGGGAGGGCATTGAGTGGAACTTCATTGACTTTGGCCTGGACTTACAGCCCTGCATTGACCTCATTGAGAGACCGGTACATGAAATCAAAAACTCTGGATTGAATCATTGATTGGGAAAGCAAATTTTCATTCAAAAATAAATGTTGTTGTTTTTCACCCCGTCTTTGTCAGGCCCACCCACCCGGTGTTCTGGCCCTGCTGGATGAAGAGTGTTGGTTCCCTCGGGCGACAGACCGCTCATTTGTGGAGAAGCTGTCTGCTGAGCAAGGCACCCACCCAAAGTTCTTCAAACCAAAGCAGCCACGTGTGGAAGCTGACTTCTCCATCATTCACTATGCTGGAAAGGTATCCCTCCTTTTTTTAAAAAGCTAATTTCATGTACGTCATCTTTCCCAGTCACGTAAACCACCCAGCAAAACGGCACAACTCACCTTTTGCCCCCCCCCCATCTGGTCTTCCCACCCTCAGGTGAACTATAAGGCAGATGATTGGTTAGTGAAGAACATGGATCCTCTGAACGACAATGTGGCATCCCTACTTCACCAGTCTTCCGATACTTTTATCTCAGAACTCTGGAAGGAGGGTGAGACTGTTTAACACATTCACTTCTACACACAGTAAACCCTTTACCCATGGACATTATATGTATATTATGCAAAAATGTGTAATGGATATGCAAAAAAGGATATGTACTTTAAAGCATTGGAAAATGTTCTAACTTGACTGTATTTCTTTTTCCTCTTTTTCTGTTATGCAACTATACTTTCTTTCTGCTCTCTTTTAATTTCGGTTCATCTCTTTGTTCTTCTTCTTGTTCTCTCCTGTGTTTTTGTTTCCTCTTTTCCTTTTTCCTCCTGTTCCTTTGTCTTCCTTCTGCACTAATCTGGTTCTCACTCCGGGCTCATTCCCTTTTATCTGTCTCCCTGTCCTCTCCTTCTTCCTGCATCAGATATCCAAACTCTTCCTCGTGTGTACTTCTTTGATTCCTATGCCACACTACAGGCTAATGGCTCCGAAAGTAGGTTTTCCTCCTCCTCTGAGTGTCATGCACACTCCTCAACCCCACCTCAGTTGTCTGCCCAGTTTTTGATTGTAGTGTGACTTTTTGTGGCGTTTAGTTTCCTTTGTGTTGTGGTGTCATATGCTGTGACATAGTGTTCTTTTAGCATATTGCCACTGTGCTGTCAGCTCAGTTGCTCTCTTTTTGGTCTTTTACCATATTTTGGCTTCTAGTGACAGTGCTGTGCATGTGTGCTGTAGCTTTTTCCATGAATATAGAAGAAATTCACATTGGTTCTGTAAAAATGTGAGTGTGAAGGTAGCAGCATGCCCTTAATTAGTCATACAAATGAAATTCAGCATCACATTACGCAGACATGAAGATTCGCCAACCATGTGCAAGCAGAAATGTGATCCTGAATCAGCTCTAGAGATGCAGCAACATATTGACATACTAACCTTTAAAAATGTTAAAATAATAACTTCAGTAATGGTCGAGGATGATCATTAAGTTATTTGACCATAGTTTTTACTGGTAAGAGAATGTCACTCAATACAGCTGTCAAATCAGGAAAAGAAATTAAGAAAAACACCTCAGACAAACCTGTAGTCATGCCTGTCTAGACATGTACTAAGTCAACAGGTTAAGCTGTAACTGCCGCACCTGTTATGAACTCAGATAATCTGTTTTTGTATCTCAGTGGCTGATACAGGTTAGAAAAATGTCATTATTGGTTTTGGCTTCACAAAACCAAACCACTGCATCTCTAATGAGCCTCACATCCATTGTTACTCATCTGAGATCATACGGTATCGTCTGAGTAAATGTGAAAGCAAGTGTGAAAGGTTTATGCCATCATCAAGCCATGGCGTTCCCTCCGACACCACCATGCCAAATCAAGTCTGGCAAACACTCACGTTCACTCCACCATATTGATAATTGCCACTGAAATTGAAACTCCGCTCCCCATGTTTTGTCCAGTGGACAGGATCATAGGTCTGGACCAGGTGTCGACAGGAGAGAGCAGCGGGCCGGTCACATTCGGAGCTGCGGGACTGAAGACGAAGAAGGGAATGTTTAGGACTGTCGGTCAGCTTTACAAGGAGTCTCTCACCAAGTTGATGGCCACACTGAGGAACACCAACCCCAACTTTCTCCGATGCATCATCCCCAACCATGAGAAGAAGGTGAGATCGTGTGACTGGACGAGGAAGAGAAGTGATGGGAACCCGATGTAAACTGGAGGAAATGTCTGACCCCTTCCTTTCTCTCTTTTCTTCTCCCACAGTCTGGTAAGCTGTCTCCCCATTTGGTTTTGGACCAGCTGAGGTGTAATGGAGTTCTGGAGGGGATCCGAATCTGCAGACAAGGCTTCCCTAACCGCATCCCATTCCAGGAGTTCAGACAGAGGTGTGTGTGTGCAAAATTTCACACACATGATTAATAGGATAAGGCCAATTTTACTGGGACATAATGATGAGCAAAACCCTTGCTGGAAACTGTTAAACACCATATTTTTTTGATTTCTCTAAATGAACTTATACACTAATAACAATATACATACACCAGAATAAGGTTTCCATACTAAATGAAACTTGGGTGACAAATAATCTACCTTTCATAGCCATCTGCTCTCACTGTCACACTCTGCATGTTTTCTTCAAGCACTTTCTCTGACACCTGTAAATGACCCTTTTTACACATCCTCACTCTCGCACTCATAGAATCCCCCATTCTTTTCCAGATATGAGATCCTGACTCCTAATGCTATCCCTCGCACCTTCATGGATGGTAAACAGGCATCAGAACTCATGGTAAGGAGTCATTTTGTCAGTAGCTGTAAACATACAGTGTCTTGTTAGATGGACCAACCACTGTGCCCTGTGTCCGTGTTCAGATCAGGGCTCTGGAGCTCGATCACAACCTGTTTAGGGTGGGTCAGAGTAAAGTCTTCTTCAGAGCTGGAGTCCTGGGTCATCTGGAAGAGGAAAGAGACCTAAAGATCACTGACACCATCATACGCTTCCAGAGCGCTTCCAGAGGCTACCTCGCACGCAAGTAGGAGAATTGCTTACTTTAAAGAGTTTTTTACAGTACAGGTTTTCATTTTAAACTATTTATTATACACAAATCAACCTCAGTTAATTTCAGTCCTCATCCTGGCAACATTACTCTATACTAAATAAGACTAAAGGGACCAGAGATGCTGAACCACTCACAGTGGTGCGGTTTCTCTTTAGAGGGCACTTGCTTGCTTCTGTTCAGTCTGTAGTTTTGGGTTTCGCTCTTCAAGGAGCGTTAATATTTCAGGAATGGCAGCAGCACTGACAGGTCTTGGCTCAGCTTACGGAAGACTGTAAATTGCATAAATAAATTGCATAAGTTATACTTTTACAGTGGATCCTGTCTATTAAGAGACCATCAAAAATCCATTATTCATGAATTTTGTACAAATTAAAAACATTTCACCAGCGATTGCCATGGACGATAAAACTGCAGTTGTCATGCTTATACAGGGCATTATCTACTTTCTGCATCCAGAGGAATGATCCGCCACCTCCACATATATTTACATTGATTTATTGTGTTCTTGTTTCTCCTCAGAGCCTTTTTGAAGAAGCAGCAGCAGCTCAGCGCTATGAGAGTGATGCAGAGGAACTGCGCTGCTTACCTCAAACTTAGGAACTGGCAGTGGTGGCGGCTGTTCACTAAGGTACTTTGAACGTGACTATCATGGCATAGACATGAAATGAAGTATGCAGATATCTCTAAGTGGCACTGCTGAAAGACTTTCAATCTTTTTTTTAACAAAGTGTCTTGTAATTTAAATGAAATCACTGGGGAATGTAGGAATGTGGATGTTCCTCACATTGCACTAAAATGCTTTATCTGGACCTACCAGGTGAAGCCCCTGCTGCAGGTTACCCGGCAGGATGAGGAGATCCAGATAAGGGAAACTGAGCTCCAGAAGGCAAAGGACAACCTCACCCGAGTGGAGCTGGACTACAGTGAGCTGGACAAGAAACACCTTCAGGTAAACAAATTTCCATTTTATCAGCCGACTTCCCATCCCTGTTCTACCTGCATTGATGAGATTTTAATCACTCATCCCTCCTCTTCCTCACTCTGACACCCGCTAGCTGGTGGAGGAGAAGTCAGTGCTGGCTGATCAGCTGCAGGCGGAAGCAGAGCTGTTTGCAGAAGCAGAGGAGATGAGAGCCAGGCTTGCCAGTCGGAAACAGGAGCTGGAGGAGGTACTCGGCGAGCTTGAGAGTCGACTGGAGGAGGAGGAGGAGAGGGGCGTGCAGCTGACCAATGAGAAGAAGAAGATGCAGCAGAATATACAGGTTAAGAGAGATATGTGGTTTATTCTGCCAAACAAGTTTATTCATAAAAACAGAAGAAAATCTGTGAAGTGTGATTAATACAAGTAGATAGTCCGTCCCTGAGCTGACGTGATTCTTACATCATTCCCTTCTGTCTTCGTCAGGACCTGGAGGAGCAGTTAGAGGAGGAGGAAAGTGCCCGACAGCGCCTCCTGCTGGAGAAAGTTACCTTGGAGACTAAAGTGAAAAGTCTGGAAACTGACCTGCTGAGTACTGTGGAGCAGAGAGACCGACTGAGCAAGGTGAAGATCAAATCACGTGTGTGTTATACATATTTCTTGGTGTGTTTCATAACCCTATACCATATCACTGTTATTTTTCTCTGATTAGGAGAAGAAACAGTTTGAGGAGCGTCTGAGTGAGGTCACTGACCAGCTCACTGAGGAAGAGGAGAAAACCAAGAGTCTGAACAAACTCAAGAACAAACAGGAAGCTGTGATCGCCGACTTAGAGGGTAACTGTCCTGATATCTTTCTCCAGGCAAACTACAGGTGTAAAGTGGCTAAAGTGTCTATGTATGATGTTGTACAGTATCTTACTGTGATGGGATTTAAATAGAGATTAATTTCCGATTTATATCTGCAGAATACAAAGTTCTGGATTATTGTGTAAAAAATACCTGAACATCTAGCCAAACAAATGTGACTATGATCCTCCTCATATTTGTGCAGCCCTAGCTAGTGGGATATTATATTCACCACCTTATTGTATCATAGAATTTGAAAGCAATCTTGTCGTGCAGAGTCATAAATCCACAGTAGATAACTGGTAGTTGAAATGTTGTGATCCGATCATTACTTTCGTCATCACTGTTTGCAGAGCGCCTTAAGCGCGAGGAGCAGGGTCGCTTGGAGCAGGAGAAATGGAAGAGGAGGATGGAGAACGAAACAGTGGAAACCCAGGAGCAGCTGTCGGACCTGGGCATGCTGTCTGCTGAGCTGAGGGGTAGTCTGGCGCAGAAGGAGAAGGAAATCACCACCTTACAGGGCCGGTGAGACACAAGAGGACGTATAATAAACAAAATAACACAAACAGGACAGTTTGAGATTTTCAATAGTGCAAACCATTAATCTCTCCCTGATTCTGTTAGGTTGGAGGAAGAGGGTGCTCGTCGTTCTGAAGCACAGAGGGCACTGAGGGAAGCCACGTCCCAGGTGTCAGAGCTAAAGGAGGAAGTGGAGAATGAGCGAGGGATGAGGGAAAGGGCAGAGAAGCAGAGGCGAGACCTGGGGGAGGAGTTGGAGGCTTTGAGAACTGAGCTGGAGGACACTTTGGACACCACAGCTGCCCAGCAAGAGCTCAGGTAAACAATATACTGTTATATCAATTATTAAATAAGGCAAAATGAGAGAATATGATAATTGAATACTTTAAACCCTGTTTGTCATCCGTCCTCATTCATCTGTACAGGTCTCGTCGAGAGGCAGAGTTAAATGACCTCCAGCGATGTATTGAAGACGAGACTCGTCGCCACGAGGGCCAGCTCTCAGAGCTCAGGGTCAAACACAGCGCTGCCATAGACAACCTCCAAGAGCAGCTGGATAACAGCAAGAGGGTACGAGAACAATACAACTATACTGAAAAACACATGCATGTGAAAACGTGCACCCTCACTCATCGTGTGTCACCCCTGTTCTCTTTCAGTCGCGTCAGTCCCTGGAGAAGGCCAAGGCGGTGCTGGAGGAGGAGAGGCAGAATTTGTCCGCCGAGCTGAAAAGTCTCCAAGCGAGCCGCACAGAGAGCGAGAGAGGTCGTAAGAGGGCGGACGGTCAGCTGCAGGAGCTCGGAGCCCGCCTGACTCAGGCTGACAGAGAGAGGGAGGAGAGGGAGGAGCGGATGCACAAACTACAGGTGCAACAGAATTTGAAGGCGCTGATATTAAACCATGATTTATTTGTTTGATTATTTTTTTCTATTGGGTGTAAGCAGATTCTTGTGTTGCAGTTAGGAGATCCTCTTCCATTTTATTTTATGTTGATAATTGTATCTTTCTATCCTTCTCTGTCTCTTTCAGTGTGAGATTGAGACTCTCTCCAGTGGTTTGTCTTCTTCTGACAGCAAATCCCTTCGGCTCGCGAAAGAAGTCAGCAGCCTGGAGAGCCAGCTGCATGATGCGAAGGTAACACAACACAGTTTAAATGATCATGTGTGGTGTGGAGCTTTGGATTTATGCTTCAGCCACAGATACCTTCAGTAGCTTTTCCTATAGTTGAGAAAATAAGAACAACTTTTTTTCTCTTTCTCTCTCAGGAAGTGCTGCAGGATGAATCACGTCAAAAGATGGCTCTCGCCTCCAGGGTGCGAGCACTGGAGGAGGAGAAGAACGGACTGATGGAGAGACTTGAGGAGGAGGAGGAAAGGGCCAAAGAGTTGACCCGACAGATCCAGACTCAAGCCCAGCAGGTAAGTCAGAGACTGACACAGACTTGAATTTAACTCTGGAACTGATGATTCATTTGATAAATATCAATATATGTTGGTGAAAAGGTGTGAAAGATCCAAAATTGCCTCTGAGATAATCACAATATAATATTAGTAATAATATAGTAGATGTTCTTCAAGTAGTTTCCGCTCATAATTCACAAATAGAGCAAATATGTAGAATAAGCAGTTAGATGGTTGTTGTAGTTTCAATAAACACTTCGATATTTTGAAACAGTCTCTGTTCCCCTCCCGCAGCTGGCAGAGGTTCGTAAGCAGTCGGAGGAGGTGAACACTGCAGTGGAAGTCGGAGAGGAGACACGCAGGAAACTTCAGAGGGAGCTGGACAGCACTCTCCAGAGGGAGCGCCAGAAGGAAGAGGAGAAAGAGAGAGTGGAGAGGCAGAGGGAACGTCTCAGAGAAGAGATAGAGGACATGACGCTGGCCTTGCAGAGGGAGAGGACGAACTGCACGGGCCTGGAGAAGAGGCAGAAAAAGTTTGACCAGGTTAGCGACTCATCAGTTTGTTTCTTTGCACAGGCTGCATACTTTAAACTGAATTGTTTCCTTCTGACCTCTAACTTTACCTCATCCTCTTTGTCCACCAGTGTCTGGCTGAG